>JACEGR010003402.1:0-105840 GCA_014170235.1 Listronotus bonariensis
GCGACCACTTGCTGCAATACATGTACGTTTGGCATGAAATCCCTTGCAATCATCACTGCAATCACTCAGAAATCGCGCAATCGCCCCGCAGTCGCGACGCAATCACCGAAATCCTTTCTGCAGTCCTGCAGTCACTTTTGCAGTCGCCGAAATCGTACGTGCAATCCCACAAACATCTTCGCAATCGCCGAAATCGCAAATATTTTCATATAAGTGAGGTTATAATTTGATTGTTTATCGCCGGTTTTCGAAAACATTTCAACATAAGTTGCTGTTCTAGTTGTCTTTTAAGGTAAGTGATTATGATTTATTTGCTTTTAGGTAAATTAGTTATAAATTTACAAATCAGGGTTATGCAAGATTGTTGTTGGTATAGGTTAGTGTTTTAAGCCCTTGCGTTTTTATTCTCATCGGTGAATTCATCGATTAATCAGAAATTTCATAATATCTCTTTTTAATTTAATACATTGAAAAAGACATAACTGACATTTCGGATAAATCAATCAGTTTTTCGGTGAGAATAAAAACGCACGCATTTAAATAGAATTTGTGCGTAGATCTATCTACAGGGTGTCCTAAACTGATTTGCCCAGGCTTTTTAAATGCAGATGTTTGTTTTTCAAAAAGCGCTTGGACACGTCAAATACTGCTTCAAATTGTCCATCTTTTGCAATAATAGTTTCATATACAGGTGGTCTTGAATCAAAGATATGATGCCAAAGTCAATTTTTTCTAATGAAACACTCCATATATTATGACATTTTTGAATAACCCATAAAATTGAGATAGATAGGAAAGTGCTAACAGTTTATCTGATCTTTCAAGATTAGAATACAGCTTGTCAAAGTGCCAAAATTGACGATTTTCAATTGTCAATATTTCAAAAACCGTTGAAGATAGGTATAGGACATCATACATGAAAAGTATCTAGAATTTTATGGGTAATCCAAAAACCAAAAATCCATAATATATGAGGTGTTTCATTGAAAAAATTGACTTTGGCATCAAACATTGATTCAAGACACCCTGTATATGAAAATTTTATTGCAGAAGATGGGCAATTTGAAATACTAATTGACAGGTCTGAGCGTTTTTCGAAAAAAAAAGATTTGAATTTTAAAAGTCTGAGCAAATCAGTTTGGGACACCCTGTATATGACTATCAAATCTGGTAATCGCTTTTTAAGGCACTTCTAAATGTCCAATCAACTTGAAATTTGATATGGGTATAGAGTTTCTTCGTCAATACACGAGAATGTTTTTGTCTCGGTTTTTGTTATCTTAAAATTCAAGATGGCGGATCCAAAATGGCTAACTTTGTTATTTTTGGACCGATTTGGTTCAAATTTGATATTTAGAAGAGATTTGGGTTGCTTAAAAAGAATTTTGAATAAAGTTTACAAAGTACAAAATGGCGAATCCAAAATGGCGAACTTTGTTATTTGTGAGCCAACTTGGTTCAAATTTGATATTTAGAAGAGATTTGGGTTGCTTAAAAAAATTTTGAATAAAACTTACAAAATACAAAATGGCAGATCCAAAATGGCGAACTTTCTTATTTGTGAACCGATTTGGTTCAAATTTGATATTTGCCCCTAAGAATATACTTTAGGTACTGTTTCTTTTTTTGTGTTATGTCAGTTTATAGTACAAAGTGGAGATTTCAAAGTATAACTTCTAATTTGATAAGTCATAAATGTCATGAGTTTTTAAAATTAGTCTAGCCTAGCTTTTCCTAGTTTTTTTCACCACGATACATAATTCAGACATTTCTAGCAGTTAAATTTGCAGCCTCAAAAATATTCTTGCAATCACAAAAATCATATCACAAACTCTTCTGCAATCACAGAAATCATTCTGCAATCATGAGAAATCGGAAAATTTAATTTGAATTCTTTGAAATCAATTAGAAATCATATGATTTTCGCAATACATGTACATATTTTTGGAAGTGGACTCCCCCTCGGTATAACCATTTAAAGTATGCATATAATATGGGTGGAACCAACTTTAAAATTCTCAGGAAAAACAAAACAAAATACAAGATGAGTATTTCATAAACACGTCTTATTTTTTAAGCATATTATCGAGATTTAAAATATGTTTTCAAGTTCTCCCATAGCGACAGGTTTACGAGTGTTAACCCGTATGCGACAGGTCTCGAGTTTGATTCCGGATGGATAAAAACCTCTTTTTTCTTTTTATATTTTTTTCTTGATAATTTTTTATACATTTTTTCTAATTTTTCTTTTTTATTTTTCATAATTTAATTTTTAGACAAATAATTTTTCACTTTTTTACACAATTTATCTAACACTATATCTAATTGCTGACTTTAATGCTGACGATGATGTCCTGATATGTTATTTCTTTGCCTTTCCTGTTTGACAATATTTTTAAAGTGTTTTTAAGTGTTGTAAATTATTGCGTCCACGTGACAAAATAGTTTTGTAATGTGTCTTTTTTAATTCTAGGCCCTTAATAAAGTGGCAATCCAGCAACGAAACGTTTGGATAAAACAGTGGTTTTATTTCCTCTCCCCTTCCCGCTATACTACTCCAATTTGTTTTCTCAAGGGGTGCTATTAACTAAACTAAAATATCAAGCAATAAAACCAAAAAAAACTAAAGGCTTACGGTACGCAAAATAAATATTTATTAAGGTTAGATTACTTTTAACTATTTTCGGTGGTTTTTTAAAGTTTGTATTAGCAAAATCGCCAGACGGCGGCTTCTATTGATAAAATAAGTAATATAATTTTCGGCGGTTTTTATATACGTTAATATAAAAAACCTGGGACGGCGGTTTTCTTATAATTGAGTAAAAACGCCGGCGATCGTTTAGCCAGTGCCAAAAAAAAACAAATTTTTAAAAAGTTAGCAAATAAATATAATTTGTTTCGGCGGTAGTTTTGGTTTTGGCCAAAATTGGCCGAAACTGATTTTGGAAATTGTCGTGCGCTCGCCTAACTTCGTTACTCGCGGCAACACTATCTTAATTTAAAAAATTATTGATGAAAATGATTAAAATGAAATGATTTTTAAAAGCAAAGCTTTTTTGCTCTTTAAAGGTTTTTGGAACCCCCATCAAAAGAAGTATTCATATATACGCTCCTCCCAAATTATAGTATTTTAAGGTATTTTATACTTGACCACGTGATTTTCGGTTTCGGTTTCGGCTGAAACTGAAGCTATGGCAGAAATTTTGGTTTGGTCGGAAGCAGTTTTGGTCGGACTCTAGTAATTACATATAAACAAGTTCTAATTGGGATGCATATTAAAAACAGGAAAAAATTTCAATTGCAAAACCCTTTCTTTTACTTGTTGGGTGGTTTTTAAATTGAACGATTCAATTGTTTTTGCTGTCATAATTTAAAAATAATGAACGTAGTATAGTAGATGCTTGGTTTACCGTATTTTGTTACAAACCTAATCAGGAAATAATTGTACTAAAAGTAACGGGTAATTGTGTAAGCAGTTATTTGTAATCGACAAAATTCAGTATTATTAGTTTAATACTTTAACGCCAAAATATGTGTTTAACCTTGTATAATAATAATAATAATAATAATAAATGTCTTTATTTCTGAATTTTCATATCTTACATAAAACAAACAATAATACAAAGAAAAATATATTAAATTCAGAAAAAGGCGGAGTCCAGATGAGGCATCCTGGAATGCCTCCTGATCAAACTCAACCTTTTAAATTATTATAATTAAGTATAGTTAAAGACATAAACTGAAGGTAATGAACTACAATATTAAATAAAATAAACCAAAATAGAAAAAAAGAAACCTTACTAATAAAAGTAACTAATTGGAGAAAAATATATTTTCTGTTTCCCACTCCAAATATCCATTTTTAACAAGGTTATTGTCGCTTACTAATAATATATTTTATGTAATGTGTTTTAAAGGCAGATTGTGAAAGAGATTTTAAATTTTGCGGCAGAGAGTTATAAAATTTGGCAATATTATATGAAAAACTACGCTCAAATATTGCGGTTCGATGATATGGTGGTGTTATTTTACCTCTAAATCTAATATTAATATTATGTACATGAGTCCTACAAAACAATACGCTTATAAAGATATGATGGACGTTTAGAAAAGATAATTTTATAAAAAAGAAGTAAGTGTTAAGTATTTTTATTTAGACCGGCGCGGCGGTATACGAGGGCGGTTTGATAAATTTTCGGACCCAACTAGAGGGAGCTTTTTAACTTTTAAGAGTATAACCGGTTTCTACCCCTGCCCCTTGTTTACTTACAAAATATGTATTTTGACTTTTGCAAGGTCACAATACTACGATTTAAAAAACGGGCGTTTTTTAACGCTTTAAAACTTTAAAAGGCTTGGACGGCACTTTTAAATGGCGTATAGGAAATTACTCTTTGGTGTCCAAAAGTTACAATTTTAGCGGTGGTGATTCCTATATTTGTATACGATGAACAAAATTAACACTTTAATTTTTTTTAAGTGAGTACAAATTATTAAAATACTTTTTATTCTTAAAAGAGAGTGGCGTATCATAAAAAAAATTAGTATAAATACCTCTCCTACACCACAAGAAGAAATAAAAAACGTCATCAGAAAATGCCTCTTTATGCTTATTGACTGTACCCAAATTAATTAAAATATTTAGAGTTTTATTAAAGATATTTATTTATGTATTACACTTTACCCATCTTTTATTACAAAATTAAGACCTTTAGGACATAGGTTGGTAATTGTCTAGGAAGGGGCGGCAACTCCGATTTATACGAAATTTGGTATACGGGGGTTTTTTGAGACGCTGATCACGAATCCAAATCTGATTATTTTTGGAAACGTTTTGTTCTCAAAATGTCTAACCTTATTTTCACTATATTCCTCCCTCTTTGCACAAAATTCGCGATTCAAAGCAAAATTGACATGCCCACTTATTTGATTTTCACCTAAAATTCTGTTTTTTACGTATTCTTACACTTCTCACGTTTAATCTTCTTTAATCGCAGTAGGCTATGGTGGTACAGCGTATACATAGTTGCAGCGTTTTTAAAGTGAACATTCTTAAGTTTTTTAAATGAAATATATAAAATACATAGGTACAAAAGAAGCTTTAAAAGGTGTAAATTAAATATTGTGTGCCACTTTAGCTTGTGTACAAAAAGAAGGGGGATATAGTGAAAACAAGGTTAGTTGGAATTTTAACTCTGATAATTAAACATCTTTAGAACGAACCGTTTCCGAAAAAAAATCTCTTATCAGCGTCCCAAAAATTCCTTTGTATACCAAATTTCGTCAAAATCGAAGTTGCTGCTATTTTCTAGACAATTACCCATAGGTTTATTTTAAATTTTTTCTTTTAGTATCACCAAAGACAATTGTAGTTTCACTCATAGACACCCAGAACAATGCTAAATTTTTGGTCATCAGCTGGGACGCTCGCTTCGTGGAATTTATGAAGCGGGTATCCATCGAGTACACACTTAAACAGTACGTATAATTTGCCGCTTCATAAATTCAGCCAAGCCAGCGTCCAAACTGATGACCAAAAAATTTAGCATTGTTCTGGGAGTCTATAGTGAAACTACAATTGTTTTTGGTATCATCTAAGATGGCGAACCTATCAACGTGCCATTTTTATTAATAAATGCTTACTGGGGTCCTAGATGTGCCATCAATTAATTTTGACTTGAAAAATAATAAAAATAATAAATACAGTGAATTCTACCTAACATTTTTCAAATTGCTCATCCCAGTCGGCTTATTTTTGTTTAAATTAAAGTTAACAAAATTAGATGATTGGCATTTGTCATCCAGTGATAGACTTGTTGCTTTTCTGTGGCCCAAGAGAAATGGTAATTTTTCAAAGATGCTATGCTCAAACCCTAAGCTTTCACAGTTTATGCAAATATATGGCCAGCAAGAAATATTAATGCTACGTTTACGTACACTTTTTTAAGATATTTAAATTTGAAAACTCGCTACAGTACCCCCTGAATTCTTAAGCAACCAACCTAATTTCACCTGCATGTAGGATTATTCGCATTGCCAACTTAAAAATGTTAGTTTGGATAGAATATACCTACTTCACACTTTTGTGATTTTGTCTTTGTGAGCAGTGGTGTGCCCAAAATATTGTGTCGCGTGCCATTGGTTTGCCATCCCTGACCTAAGGTTTTAACCCTTTAGTATCAGCATGTTCTTCCTACACACTTTCTCTGAATTGTTATAAAAAAAGATTTGTTTATTTTCCAAAACGTGTACAAATTACCAAATTATTATTGATTCTAGTGGCTGTACAGGGGTCGCGTTTTGGAATATAATTCTGCTGTCTACTCGTGACAGATATGAATCAGTAATATCTGGTAATATTTATTTTTACACATGCATGACATACCTAATATGTGACTAATTATTTACTTTAACGTGTCGTTATAGGTATTTATTATTTTTAGCATGACAGTAATACATTATCCATTAGGAAAAGTAGGTTTATAGAAACGCATTAAACATTATGCAATGTTATTAGTGGTTTTAACATTCTTGGACATAAATTCTGTGTAATTTTTATAACTTTTGCTATATTTCTCGTTATTAAATTTAAGTGAATACATACAGGTTAAGGGAGATCAGGACTGGTACAATGATGGGGTAATTGATATATTATCAATCTATAGCCATAAGTGAGGCCAGTACTCTACACCAATTTCATTATTTAAAAAGATTTAAATTCTAAACACACCTTTTAGCAAGGAACGAGAGGGGACTACAGATTTTGGTTTGAAAAATATACAATAGAGTGGGTCAACAAAATTGACTATTTTTTTCATTTTGTACTCTTGAAAAATTGGTTGGTAGAAACCTCAAAAAATTATGTTTGGGCTCTTAACTTTAATAAAAACGTCCTCTGCCATTCAGTTTTATATTTTTTTCTTAATATTAAAAAAATATTTAAATCTTGGTCTCTACTTTATGAAAAAAAATATTGTTTTATGTATTTGTAAGAAATTGAAATCTGTACAAAAAAATATCCTTTATTTTTTTGATAAATCTAACCATTAAAAAGATAGTCAAGGTTAAAAATTGATGAATTTTAGGAAAAAACGGTTTTGTCTTGAATTTTGTAACTTACTGAAAAACAAGTATTGACAATAATTATTGAGTTTCTTCTATTTTTATTGGATATTAAACGCTATACAAAAAAGGTCTCTTATACTTTCTAGGTAAGTTACAAAATTAAACTAAAAAGTTTTAATATTTTTTTTAATTCCTAAAACTTTAACCTTAAATATTATTTAATAAATAATTAGATTTATCAAAAAATATAAGATACTTTTTTCGTAGAGCGTTTAATTTTAAATAGAAATAGCAGAAACTCAATTGTCAATAACTATTTTTCAGTAAGCTACAACTACTTTTATCAAAAAAATATAAGAGAACCTTTTTTGTAAAGAATATAATTTTCTACAAATAAATGAGACACGATATTTCATTCATATATAGGGTTTACCAATAAGAGCGTCAGAACTTTAAAATGTTGCGGTATCAACATAGCCTAGAATTATGTCACCAAACTGTCGTAGTTGTATTTAATAATGTCTAACAAGTCATTATAAAGAGATACACAATTTAATAATTAGTTGAAATAAATAAAAATTTAATTATTAAAATTAAGTTATTACAATTTATCATCAGAATGTGGGTTATTTTGGGCAATGGTAATGTGAACAGGCCACCAAGATCGCGCAATCTCTTACCTTTGGGCTATTTTCTGTGGGACTAGCTTAAATCTCAGGTACGAGAATAGTCCACGAACGATTTGTGACCTCAAGCAGAACATCACAGGCACCATTACAAATATACCGGGTGATGTGATTAAAAAGGTAATCAGAAATTGGGCTATAAAAACCCATTCAACTAAACCAAGTAGAGGAGGACATTTAAACAAAATTATTTTCAAAACTAAATGCCATAAATTTCTTTCTCCAAAAAAAATAACTTTCATATTACTTCTAGTTATTATTTTGTGTCATTTCAAAGTTCTGATGCTCTTATTGGTAAATCTTACAGTATAGATCAAGATATACTGTATAAGCAATAGCTTAAGGTATATCGGCCAGTAAAGCAACAGCAAAGAATGTAGAATGAATCATCCAATACGAAATGTTTACATGCTGGTATTCACGTTAGACTGTCTCTTTTCCTCACATTGTCTATGTGTTGTGTTATTTAGCTGATCCGGTATATTTTTCTTTTTAATAAAAAGGAAAAAATATAAAACTAAATGGTAATGGACGTTCCTTTAAAAATTAAGAGCTCAAACTTGGAGAGAGTTTTGTTGAGATGTCTGCCAACCAGTTTTTAGGGTACAAAAAAATTTCGATTTTTTGACCCACCCTAATATACAAATATAATTTATTTACTAGCAGTTCTTAATAGAGCAACATTGAGCTCTTAATTCATGCAACCCTTTATAGTCCTAGATAAGCCTTTGTGCACTGTTTTAATATAGGCAGTGTGCAGTTACAGTGAAATAGGAAAAGATAAAGCAATAAAGAAATAATTCAAACATTGTTTTGTTTGGTTTTAGTGTAATAAATATTTTATTGGTGTTTATCGTTATGAGTAAGTTGCAAATGTTTGTTTTTGATAGAAAAATATTTACTTAGATTATTATTGTGCGTCACAAACTGTAAGGTTGTAATTTAACAATAAAACACATTCAGGAAACACTAAAGTATTTTAATTTAAGCCATTTTTTGTTGTTAATACGGTTTAAAACATTTTAAAAACATTACATTTTCTTGCTAAACGGTGACGTCATA
This sequence comes from Listronotus bonariensis, assembly GCA_014170235.1. Taxonomy (NCBI): domain Eukaryota; kingdom Metazoa; phylum Arthropoda; class Insecta; order Coleoptera; family Curculionidae; genus Listronotus; species Listronotus bonariensis. The sequence goes on from JACEGR010003402.1 coordinate 8,814, forward strand.
TACGTCACGTATTAAACCGTGTTTGAATACATCGCGGACAACGGTTTAAAAACAATATAGTTATCTTTGTCGGGCGGGCGTATGCATTTAACTCATTAAAAACTTTGTTTCGGTCATTTTTTGTTAACTTTTAACATGGATGTAAATGGCAAGTGAAAAATCTTTAGATTCGGTGTAAACTAAAGTACATATTAACCCTAAAAATAAAAATAATAATCATAACTAAAAGCCTATTTGTTTGTGACGCAACGGTTTGAAAACCTACATTTTTTTATTTCCATGCTATACCGTCATTTTCGAATACGGTTTAAACCACTCCGACGAATACACGACGAAAAAATCTGACTTTAAATAGTAAAGTTATTTACACGAAAACGCGGAAAATCGATCCAAAATGTCTTTTATGTTAGTAAATCATGATAAAAAGATTACAAGAAGGTAGGATCAACAGCGATTCCAAATTGGTTCGCTTTGCGCATGACATAGCAATGTGACTTTTTTGGTGCAATATCTAAATTTAGGTCCTAAGAAGGCCTGCAATGTTTGTGAATTTTGGTCATTTTTTAAAAATGAGGACGAGTATAGGAAAATATCTTTTTATAATAGTATTACTGTTAATCTAAGAATATAATATTTGATGTTAACTAGCTTAAAATGTTAATATGTGCATAAACGGAACTTCCGTAATGAACCACTCTTTGAAGCAGTTTTATCTTATACTTAACTGGTTTTAAAGTCAGAGACAAGAATGAGACGAGCAACTAAATGTAAATAAATTATCCGAGAGAGAGAGATAGCTGCTGGGCCTTCCTTGTCTGTCTTCAAGGAAGGTAAACGCAGATGGCGCGTGAGTCGACTTTATCGTTTGCTCGCCAAATTCAAATTATATAGCTGTGCTATTTTTGCCCTTAATGTTAGGTACTTTGTTTTTGTTTCCTATTAATATAAAATATTGGAGTTTAGTTCAATAATTACACACACCTAATTAAAAATGTCATTCATTTGGTTTTTATAACGATTTTTCTTACAGATAACCATGTCAATATTACCTTAAATTATCTGTTGAAAAGCACAAATTTAATATATACACTGTGATCACTAATAAAAGTCAATATTCAAAGTCCAATTAAAGGTAAAAAACCACGAAACACACAATAAATCACAGAAAATGTAAACAAACTGTCCAAACAAATCGGCCATTGAAAAATATCAAATACAAATATCGAATAACATTTCGGCGTGACTGCCTGCGGTAACGTTGTCAAGTTAAAAATATTCGATTCATGGTATATTTCTCTTAATTAGATGTGAGTCAAAAAGGAAATTAAAGTTTACATGCAATAATTGTAATTAACTTGGCAACCAGGGCAAAGCGATGACTGCTCCATCTACGATAGCCTGCCATGATGAAAGACAAAGACATATTTATTGGAACTTGCGTTAAACCAGAAAGAGATAAATACAATGGACAATTGTTGAGGACCAGTTACTCGTCTCATTGTTGTCTCTGTTAAAGTAAACAAACATTAAAAACGCGAAACAACGTCAGAGACGGTGGTCACGTGATAAACGTCATGCGCAAGATCCTACCTTTTGTATTTATTGTAAGAGGTTAGTAAATTAAAGAAAATAATAAATTGACGACCATAAATGTAAAAAGGTGCCAAGTGCGAAACTCTACAAATTATTTTTTTAATTTTTGGCAGGATGCTTCTTATGATAGACGAATAAATTTTAAAGGTTTTTAATAATTTTAAATTTCAGTAATTTATGGCTTCATTTTTAAGCACCACTGGAAAAGTGGAGCCAAGTCCTATGCTGTTAATTTTCATAGCGTTTACTTTTAGTAGCCCTGCTACAACTTGGTCACAACTTACTTATCAAATTTTCATTGTATTAGCGTTGCCTTTTGTCGATATACGTATACTAATAGGTTACCCATGGCTTTTAAACTGTTTTCTTTTAATATCTTGTTTTTATGTCTTTGGCTTTTAGCGCCTTTTCATATTATGGTCTTCAATTGTCAATTAAGGTACTTGCTTTGACATGCGGCAATTTCGATTTTGTCGAAAGTATATGGTTTTTTGGAGCGCTCAACACAAATCTGAATTATTTCTAAAAAATGTTTTCAAGTTTTTTTTTTTTTTTTTTTTTTTGAGGTGAGAAGGTGAGTGCTGATATGAAAAGTAAACCTATATGGTTTTAATGGATATTTTGACTTTTAAATTCCTTGGGGATATTTCCAGTTACCATTATTCTTACAGCTAGAATTAATAAGTTTCGAAAAAATTAAATTTTTGTAAAAGCATATCAAAATTAAAAGGATCTAATTGAGGCGTTCTTTGTAAAAATTCCATTTATCATTAGTTGTTACTTTTTATGCCTATTGGTTGTTACTTGTTTAAACAATATTTGGCTTAGAAATTTTTTTACATTAGTAATTTTTTTGTTGATAATAAGATACATTTAACCTTAAAAATAATTTTCTTTTGTTTTTTATAAAATAGTAATTTTTTGACATGACATATGGAAGGTCTGTAGAATATTTTAAATATTTTTTTTGTACAGAAAGGAATTTTAATATTAGTCTGATTTCTCAAAGAAAGAAACACATTTTTTCTAGACATTGGTATAAATTTTGTTTTTATTTTTTATCTGTACTTTTTTCTTAACAAATTCTGTAAATAGTCTTATAAAAACAATTGGGCTTTTTTTTAATTCTTACATACTATATGAGCAAGCAGTTTTGGTATATCGGCCAGTAACAGAATAACAAAACAAGCACCATTTGTCACGCATGTTTACAAGCCGGTATTTAGTTAGATTGTCTCTTTTCCTTACATTGCCTATGTGTTATCTTATTAAGCTCAACCGGTATACACCTAAACCTATAAATATTTACCAGACGGCTGTAATTTTTGAAAAAAACACAATTGATTACTGAGTAAGAGTACATCGTAAAAATCGAATTCGATTGGACGGATCGCATTGAACCCAAAGCCGCATCCAGACTTGCAACAATTCGCCAAAAATTCGTCCAAACTAACCAACCTGTTTGCGCGCTCCTTTAATGCCAAAAACCGGCAACTCTTTGTCGTAGAATTTATGGGATGCACATGATCCCGTTCTAAATCCTTTTAAGTTTGACAAAGAAAAGGATATACAATGACAAAGAGACATGGGCGTAGCCAGGTACCGGCAGGCGGGGGCAGGTCCCCTCCTAGCCATGGACAAATTATTAATTATTTTGTCGATGTTACATTTATACATGAGTTTAAGGACTCTACCACGATAAATACATTAGAGTTTTTTGTAATTACGGTAAAAAAAAGAAGGAATATAAGCATATTTTATTAAAAAAAAGTTTAATTTAAATAAAGCTTTTTAAAATTTTCTTGCGTAGTTTTAAGGAAAAAAAAACTCTTCATGGCATATCCCTAGACCACCCAAGAAACATAGAAAAAAATTTAGAAACACTTTATTTAGTAATTTTTTTAGATGTTATTATTGTTTAGTTCTGCAATTGTTAAAAAATAATTTTAAGAAAATATTATAAAAATTGATTTTTCCTATGGTTTGTATGCCTTACTAGGTCCCACTAGAGATGCCATAGACTTAATAAATTTAATTAAATGAAGGTTACATAAGTCCCTTACTCCTATAAATAACACTGCCAAAGTTTATAAAAATCGAATAACAAGTAATTAATATATTAATAACAGTTTCCCACCTTGTATATTGCATGCATTTCCGGACCTATTTTTATACATGGGTACACATTTTGTTTTATAGAATTAGCTTAAAAATATATGCCTAATTTTGTTCCCCACAATTAGGAAACTCCATGTACAATAAATATACTTTGTGTACACGGATGGACTTAACTATGTCGGTAGTTTTTATTTTAAACTATACTAAAAATCGCCGTCGGATATACAGGGTGGTTAAAAATCGCAAAAATATTGCTTTGAAAAATAATGGGAGTTAAAAAAGCAAATTTTTGAATCTACTTACCTTATTATATTTTTTACAATCCAGAAATGTTTTTAAGAATAAAAGCGGTAAAAAATCTCCTTATGATATACAGAGCGATGCAAAATTACGAAAATAGGAGTCATATCCAGGTTACCAATGCACATGTGTGTCAAACATCGACATACCAAATTTTATTTTTCCATCTTAAAACGTAAACAAAATATTTCGGGAAACCTCTTTTGATAAACACCCAATATATTATCAGTTTTTCACTGCCTGCCCCCCTATACAAAATCCTGGCTACGCCCATGCAAAGGAGCAAACAAATAAAAATAAACTTCTAAGCTTACTTTTGTGGTATTGTTTTAATTAATTTCATTTAATAAAAAAAAGACAACATAAAAACGAAAATTACCAAAGAAAAAGTAGCACACTATTTTAGCAAATATTTAAGGTTATTTTATTTCCCTCTATTTCGTTTCTACACTTATCAGCTGTTTTACTTAATTGTCATTTTTTACACTTTTTCAAAAACCGTGAATATCGTACAAATAGAACCCACGATCGCATTGAACTCCATTTAAATCGCTTGAAAACAGGATTGACTTATGGCGTTTAATCCAATCCTTTACTCAATCGGAAACGTCTATGTCTCAATTTTTAGCGAATTAATTTTATCCGATCGGTTTAATCGGATTCAGTATAACGATGTACACGTACTCACTGACAATGGTGATTGTTGCTTAAAATTGCTCTTTACATATCGGTGGTATGCAAAATCTTAAAGTTTGCTCGCTTATATCTTTGACTAAGTTGGTTTTAATGGATTTTTATTAGCGCAAGAAACGTAGATAATTAGTCCGTCAACTTACAGCTCGCATAAGTTCATTTAAAAAAACTGACGGGTGGGGTTTTGCAAAACTTCTCAGTTACCAAAAATTTTCATTTTGAATAACAAAATCATTGATTTTTCCGTACCTTAATTTGTGACACATTTTTGAAAAATATTATCTTAGGATTTTTTTCAAATTTGTTACAAATAAGTAACACTGGTATTCACTTATGTTAATTTATGTAAATAATGTTTCTATTTACCATATTTTGTAAACATTATGCGTACTATTTTACGGTGATGTTTTTTAATTGTTGTCTAAAGTTCCGTTTTTATTATGGTGTATCTAATTAAATTTAATTATATTTAAAACTAATTATTGCTTAACATGTATTTAAAAGTAGGATATGTATGTAAATTAGGAACTATTAAAAATTAATTTCAATATTTAGCACTTAGTCCAAATATCATTATAAATTTGTCTTAAAAAAATCGTATGTATGAAGGTGTATTTAGTTTGTTTTTGATTGTTTTTAAGCAATAATTTTTTTATGGCTATTTTTAAGTTACAAAGAATTATTTTTTAATAGCCGTCATTAATGCATGTGTGTTTTTTTATTTATAAGCAATTCTAGTATAGGCAACTTAAAATATCAACCAAAGTCTTGCCACTTGAAGAACAATTATTAATAAATCCCTGTCAAGTTGGTTGCTTAAAATAAATATAAATTAAAAATATCACGAAAAATTCTATTTTTCATTATTTATTATTGTCTCTTAATTGCTATTTAAAAAACAGCGTATTAGAAAAGGTTTTAACGCAGACATTCTTTGTATAATGTCTTCCTGCTAGTTAGCACAGAGAAACTAAATTGAAAGCATCAAACTAGCACGACGTGTATTCATCTTATTTTTCATGACAGCGTAGTCAAATTAATACTTTTTTGGAAAATCCTTTAAATGATAAGTTTACACTACTAAAAAAATAAGAGGTAAAAATTAAAAATAGAAAAAAGATTAGTTTTTCGTGTTTTTATTAGGTTTTTTGCAGATAAATGCATAAACAGGGTGTAATTTCATTGATGGCTAAAATACAGGGTATGATTCCTTAGCTTATTTTAAGAAGAAAAGTTCATATACTCTAAACATCTTAACTTTTGAGATACAGAGTGTTGAAAAAAATATATATTTTTTAATATCCCACTATTCTTTACCCAGTTTTGTTTTAATTTGGCAATATATTATTAATACCATTAAGGGGTAGTTTATCACTAACCTAATTGCATTTAATAACTCCAGTGGCCTCTCGAGAGGAATATTTCCGACAAAAAAAAACGGTGCTTTCTTTAGATTAAGCAAATAATAATACTGCTTTTATGTCTCTTAATTTTTTTCCGTATCTTGTTTAGTTTAAGATTTAAAAAAATCACTTAATTGCATATTTTTAGACCCTAAAAGAAGCATTGCGGGATCTTCTTTTAAAAATTAGGTTTCATAATTTTTAATTATGTCACAAAAATAATAAATACCTATTTAAATAAGATTTATGTCCAGTATAACAGTTTTTACTAAAATAAGTGTTTTTAAAATTTTTAAGTTTTTTGAAAAATTTAACACCCTGTATCGCAAAAGTTAAGACGTTCAGGACATTTTTTTCACCCTTTCGGGGTCATCCCACCCAGGTCCGACGACCGCCCCCTAGGTGGTGCACTGCAGCCTGAAGGCTTATTGTACCTTGACCCCTACTCCTTCTCATTCACACACCATTCATTCCATAACTTGGATGGTTGTTGCTCAGTCCGCTTCCCCGAGCAGAAACACCGTGTGCCGCTGCCCAAAACACCGCTGTCGCCGGACACCCATCAAATTATGGGCGCGCATTCCACTGCTTAACTCCGGAGATCGACGCTCGCCGATACAACCGAAGCCGCCACAAGCGCGCCACGTTCAGGACATATGTGTATATGAACTTTTCTTCCTAAAATAATCTAGGAAATCATACCCATAAAACTTCTATACATTTATTTCTTAGCGCTTATCATTATTTGGAAAAATTGGTGTAAACTAAATTATATATATATATTTTCTAATAAATAGTTTATTTTACTTTTACCATATCAAGTAAAGTTAAAGTGTATGTAACAAAAAGTAACGATTTATTCAACAAAAAGTTAAAAGTTTTAATACTTCTTACGCTTTTTAAATAAGTTGTAAATAAAATATTTATAACCGATTATTTTTGTTTGACAAAATAAGATTTTAGTAATTTTCAATCTCCTGTATACTATAGGGTGATTATTTTTAACGCTTTTATTTCAAAAATATATTTTTTTTTTTATTAATTTTTTTCATCTTAATTTTTTCAAGTATCCTTAACCGAAAGCAAAAAATATATATTATTTAATTTTGATTACTTTTTTACGCTAATTAATTAGGTAACCACAAAAATATGTTTTTATCTTTTAAAGTAATATTTTCGCGATTTTGAATCACCATGTATATCCTATATCTGGCTTAAATACTTAAAAATAAGAGATATACAGTGTGGACGTAAATAGTCTCCCCCCTACTAACTTTTATACCCTTAAATTTTTCTTTAAAAAATTTGGATATGACTAATGGGAGGATATAGACTACTTTTTTGACGTAAAAATAATAGTTGCAACGGCATATTATTTTGAAGCTTCTGACAAGTACTATATAACCCTAGGATATAAAGTCAATATCTTTACCTGTTACAAAGTGGCGGTCCTTTAAAAATTGCCTGAATTTCTTATTTGGATGGCCATATTTCCGAAACTAATAATGTAAGATGTACTTAATATGGTGTTTTATGAAAGCTCTTTTAAATATCTTTTCAGTGTAATACTGATAATTATATACAGGGTAGGACAAAAAGTACTTATTTTTTTAATGAAGCACCCTGTATATTTAATCACATTTAAAAACATCTTAAAAAAGCTTTAAGAAAATACCATATTAAGCACATCTAACATTATTATTATAACAAAATTTAGGGTACAAAAGTTAGCAGGGGGGAACTATTAGCGTCTACACTGTATACAAAAAATAGGTATTATCGTATTTTGCAGTCAAATGTTTCATTAAACTTTATTATTTAAATATTTACACACATGAAAAGTGCGTGAAGGAGAAAATAAGGTTATAAATGAATGATTCTTTCAATATTTGGCAGTGACATGGTATATGTATAATGTACATATATATATTTTGTTTAAAATTCTTTGGCTTGAGTCCAGAAGTGACGTGCACTTACTATCTGCCTTTACATTAGATCAAATTGAGCATGCGATAATTTAATTTCGGAATGGATAGCATATCAAGGATATAGGGCAACATACCTATTACGTAAAGTAAGCTCATAATTGATTTAAATTAGTTAAATATAAAATTGCGGGTTTATTAAATGATGTAATATATTGTTACTTCGAAAAATTTCATATACATAACTTTATACATCATATAGTTTAATAGGTTTTGTGACTCAAAAAAAAACACATGGTTTAAGAAAGTACACGTTGTTTTAAAAGTTATTCCAAAATCTTATACAATAAGGACTTAATAACCCCCTCCCTTTCTCCCCTCCTATAACTGTTAAACCGTAAAGTAGAATTCAAACAAAAAAAGTCAAAGGCTTGATACAAGTAAAGTCGAAAATCAACTATTTTTTTAACACGACGTTTAAATACTGTGCGAGCAACAAAAAGAGAAATAATTTGAAAGTGAGACAGAACACGATGAGCTGATGACATAGGTGGCTCTTTCTTGTATGAATCCGACTATACGTGTCAAGTAGACAAGTGGGCGTACTTTTATAATAAACTTCTTATCATAAAAATTGCAAAACCTAGGAATAATGTATTAAATTTAACTCGAGGTGATATAGGCATTTAATTTTGGAAACAGTACAAATAATGATAATTAAAAGAGGAGTTCGGTAGTATTTTCCTATGACGCCTGATTCTGCTTGGAATTGCACGATGGGCGACAACGGATCCAAAGGCTTTGCAAAGAAAGTTGACATTATCATTTGAGAGATATATAATTGAGAAATATTGGTTCCTGAGTTTGGACCGCGTTAAATTAAATACGTTTTTCGACGTTTCGCCATCGATTGCACGAGGCATCTTTAGTGTTCCAATCTCGTAGAGTAAAGATCCCTGAAGATGCCTTGTGCAATCGATGGCGAAACGTCGGTAAACGATTTTACAATTTAACACGGTCCAAACCCAAGAACCATAATTTCTCAGTTGACCAAGGCCCTGAAAGCTCTCGTTCTATGTTAGCCCATAATTTTTACATCCTTTCTTAAACTCCACGATCGCCCGATCTGTCTCGTATAAAACATGTTTGGTCGGAAGAAGCCTCAGTAGATCTAACCATACACATACTTCAGCAGAGTTCAGGAAGGATATATGACCATGTTGGGTGTCACGCAATTCCCCAAGACATTAATCATTTAGAATCAAATTTTTTAAGGGGTCACTAAAAATCGACTATTTGTTTTTATTGTATCTATTAAAATATTTTGGTAGTTTTATAGGTTAAAAGTAATACATCAAAACGATTTTTGATTATTTTTATTTTTTTTTAATTTATGAGGAATTAAAAATTTGGAGTATTCTTTTTGTAAATCACAATATATCGGCAAATAATTATTGGATTTCGATTAAAATTAGTGTGTGTGTGTGTGCTAAAGAATAGTAGAGGAACAGAAAAAAACATATTTTACTGTAAAAACAATAATTGGTTACCAATAATTAGTTTTATTATAAACAAATTGAAATTTAGCTAATAGTATAGAAGGTAGCAACGTTTTTAAAAAGAATTTTAGGTCAGCTGATGTTTTGATATGTTGTTCTCCTTCCTCTTCTGGTTAAACCCTGGGCTGTTTGGCTGGCTGTAGTGGCTGCTTCTGTTAGTTTGCATCCTACCTGTACGGTAATAATCCAAGGTTTTAAAAACATTTTAAGAAACCTAATTTTTAATTTCTTGTCTTTGGATAGGTTTACCAATCATATATATTTTTTATTTCCAGAGACTTTTATCATTGCTAATTATTCAGTTGCCCTCCTTCTAACTTCTGAACGGTTCGGTATATTTTGATGAAACCGATAATATATGACCAAGGTCTGCATTTTTTGACATATCAGTGACAGCTGCAAATGTCAAGGTGACAGCTCTAAATGTCAAGGTCACAGCTGGGCGCTAAGGCAACCGCTACAGGAAACTCAAATTAAGGAGCAGCAGAATTGCAATTCGGTCAATCAGCTGATATAAAAGGGTATCTGGATCAAAAGGGTCGAAAATATTTACTTATTTACAAAAATATACGATTTTGGGTTTGTGTTCGGCTAGAAGCAAAAGTACTTCTGAAAACAAGGCATTAAATATCAGACAAAATATTAGGCATTATTGTCTAAAAACCTAAATAAAACGAAGAGTGGTTACCAGCAAACGTTCCGCGTAATTTTATATATAGTTACAAAACGTAAGTTCTTGAATATTTACTCTTAAATTGCAGGCATAACAAATCCGACTTTGCACCTTTTGCTTCATGGCAGAATTTTTACGGAATCTATGATGACAACCACCAAAACACTTAGCACAAATTGTAGAATAATTCTTCTTGTATTTTTTATTTCATTTATTCAATAAATTTAAAAATTATCTAAAAAAATACGATATTCATTGTCACAACAACAAGAAAAGCTTGACTATCAATTGTCATGAAATACTAGTTCAATATGATGTCGATGAGCGCTTTTTAACAATGTTGAAAGCTTAATTTTAATTATCTACCGCCAGCCAGAGGTTCTTTATAAAAGAAATTTAAAGGGGATATTATTGTGGGTTTATAGATATACAGTAAGCCTTACACGTTTTCATAAAAAGTAGTATTACTTTATAAAAAAAAAATAAAGAGAATCCTAAGTTTTACCAAAGACAATTATAGTTTGACAGACTCCCAGAACAATGCTAAATTTTTGGTCATCAGTTTGGACGCTGGCTTGGCTGAATTTATGAAGCGGCAAACTATACGTACTGTTTACGTGTGTACTCGATGGATACCCGCTTCATACGAAGCGAGCGTCCAAGCTGATGACCAAAAATTTAGCATTGCTCTGGGTGTCTATAGTAAAACTACAATTGTCTTTGGTTATACGAATATTGTGATTTAGGCGATTTTTATGCGATATTTAAAATCAGTTTTACCCAATAATAGGTTCTGCTGAATAATAAGATAAATTAGATTTCTTGTGAAAAAATGATTATTGTTTGACATTAAGGTTAACTTTGTTGTACAACAAAACTATTGTTTTTTTCGCCTTGTTATGAAAATATCTTTGGATTAAATTTATTACTTTGCAGATTAGTTTAGCTATTTTAGGAATTGGTTTATTAATTTTTAGAAATATGTATCTAACCGAAAACATCCACGTAAAATGGCTAAGATCTGTCTTTTTTCACTTTATTTGACCCCAAATTCAATGGGAATTTAAGACTTAAAAAAGATTAATAATAGAAATATACAGTGTGTCTACGTAAGTTGGGGACATATGGGAAACTTTTTAATATTGATTTTACGAAAAAAGATATTCATGATAAAAAGTTCTACATGGTTTGAAATCTAAAATGCAACCATTAGATTTCAAATTTGGGTCGTTGAAGACGTCAGTCGATAAAGGTGTTAAAGTCACTTTTACTTGTTTTGAGTAATTTACATTTTAACATGTCTGGACGTAGTTTTTTTTGTTTATTTTTTCACGGGTTTTACATTACAAGTAGACAAAATATTTATATTTTTTACAGAAAAAAATAAAAATATTGTCATCTTTTGAATTAAAATGGGCAAATATTAACTTATTGCAGTACAATATCACAAATTAACAAAATTTTACATAACACCTTCATCCACTGTCGTCTTCAATTGTTCGTTATTGATGATATTTTTAAACTTACTTTGTTTTTCGAATATAAGTTGATAAACGTACTCACACACCTGTACACTTTTGTGGCACAACTTTTTATAGCGCGATAATAATAGTGGTTCTATAAATGACCTGTGCAAGTAAAAAGTGTCAAGAAAAAAGTTTGAAAGTTGAAACGCTCTTCACACACACATAGTACGCCAATTTTTTGCGAAAAACCATTTTCAAACATAATCTTGTGTTGCGTTGGCTTTCAATTTTACTGGGAAAGTGATATTATAAATTTAAAAGAAATATATTCTGATTAGGACAAAATACAAGCAGCTTTCTACCTAAAGCTAATATTACTACGAATACGCCAATTTGGAAGATTCAAAAATCGAAAAAGAAGGATTTGGGTTAAGACATTAATAAAAATCCGTGTCGTTCACGGAGTAATAATTAATTTCTTACAAGAATTAGGAGACGGATATCTTGTGACGACCCTAAAATTATAATTTTGGGTATCTTCAACTAGGATTGTGAACTGCGCATGAGCATTGTTTTTTTGTTTTACCACCCTTTCGGAGTCATCCCACTCAGGTTTCGACTGTCGCCCCCTAGGTGGTGCACTGCAGCCTTAAGGCTTATTGTGCCCTGACCTCCTACTTCTTCTCATTCACACACCATTCATTCCATAACTTAGATGGTTGCTGAACACCGCGTGCCCGGTCACCCATCCAAGTTAAGGTCGTGCTCCTCGCTGCTTTACTTCGGTCAAAATATTTTACTATGCTTCGATGATCGACAAGGCCGACCCGCGGAAGCAAGCCACAAGCGCATGAACATAACCCTTATTTATTATTTTTACATTATTTCGTGTATAAATGGGACAAATTGTCATTTTTATTTTAATTTTATTTTATGTCATTTTGCTGTATTGATTTTTAGCCTGTACTATTCCGAACCTTTCGCGTTGAAAGTGCACAAGACAAATATTGCGTTAGGTAACTTTGACTGTTCACACTTAGCAATTTTTAAAGTGTATGCAACCTGAACAAAAAAATTTTGAAAATGGCGCAATTTTTAACTTTGCAGCAATATTCACACGGTGCAATACCAAATTGAAGCCATTCTCTATATTGTGCAACGCAAAAGTGCACATGTGTGCGAATACCTTTAGTTTCTTGATTTTTAAAGAGTTATCCTTAACTCCTTAAAAAATGTTTTACTAGTTGTTAGATTAAGCTTTAAGCTTACACTTATTTTTTTCAGGAAATGCATTGTACTAATAGCAAACCACAAGAGGAAATTATACATCACACAAACAAGAAACTTCACAATATACCTAACCTGCATATATCCAATATTTTAAAAAAAATTATATTTATTAGTAAGAAATTATTTTTAAAATCTACAATATTTTTATACCGATTATATAAGTCTTCCCAGTAAGCATCATAAACTAAAAAAGCGCACTTCAAAAAAATATGCGCACAAACACATTTTTATCTATATTTTTTGAAAATTTTTATATTTAATATACATTTACCCCCACCAAATTCGACTGATATTTTTATGTGACACCAAAAAAATATTTATTAAAACTAATTAAAATGACTGAACCCGAACAAATAGAACACACTGGAGGCAGTAGATTGTTGGAAGGAATGTGCAGCTATACAAATTTGAATGTGGATCAGCTAAATTTTATAGCTTCTCAAGTTTTTGCATTAGGATTGGCAGCTTTATACAGGTAAGTATTCTGTATACACACAGGAAAATAATATAGTTCAAGAACTAGCAGCCACCTTGGCTAACCTGCTAAGTAAGTACGTTGAACTTGCAGGGTATAGCGACAACTAAAAAAACAAATTTGATTGCACAATCTCGATTTTGATTTTTGAAATAAATTCAGTGATAAAAGTAAATTATGGCTAACTTGAGTCGTTTTAAAAATATAGAGCGTTTTTAAAATTTTGTCAATTTGGCCGGGCACTTTAAACTCGCTTGATATTAAAGATAGAAAAAAAATAAATAGAGAAGTTTCAGGGATTTTTACGTAAAATTCGGTGGCGTACCTTAATATTTTCCATTTCCTTTTATTATAAAGCTAAAAAACAAAAAAATATAATGAAACACCCTGTATATTTTATCACTAATAGAAAGGTCTCTTTTAAATCCGTAAAAATGCCAAATTTGATATATTTAATTCGCCATAGTTTCTGAAATATATCCATCGTTAGAAGTTCAATAATAAAATAACTTTGTTTAAATAAAACGCCCTGTATATTGTATCATCATTAAAAGATATTTTAAAGACCTTTAAGAATTTGCACCATTTAAAATAATTTTTTGTATTAGTTTTGGAAATATGAGCTTTCAAATCTTAGGCCGTGTTTCCACGGGCGACTTTCTGAACTTGATATGGGCCACAAAAGTGGTTCGATAGTAGCCGATTCGACCATAAAAAGTAGTTCGTCCAGCCGCGTTTTGCAGTCGTGTTTCCACGGGCCACTTTTTGAAGTTGATATGGGCCACAAAAAGTGGTTGGTGTGTGGTCTACTGTCGCCAGCTTGTAGTTTCGTTTTTAACAAGCTAAAATTATTTTTACATGGGCTGGGCGTTTTGACAACCACAATTAAACTTCTGTCGCCGTCAGTCGCAGATCCCGTCCAATCCGTCCACTGACAAAGTTTACGGAATATATATATATATATATATATATATATATATATATATATATATATATATATATATATATATATATATATATATATATATATATATATATATATATATATATATATATATATATATATATATATATATATATATATTGTTCAGTTTGGCATTTTATAAATATACAGGGTGTTTTCTAACAACCGTACGAAACTTTTTATAAAAAAAACGTTCCTATAAACATATGTCCCCAGTTGCTTCCTTACTAATAGTGAATTCACGTAATCGCCCCAGTGCGCACTAAGCTCGGACTCTGGCAGTGCAGTGCAAATTTATCCGCACTTTGAGCGATAAGTTTTCGTACTCACGGTGCTAATAGGTTTGTTCCAGCAGAATGTTGGAAACATGTTAGCAACAATCGTAAAACGCAGTAATTGTTACAAACATTAGTCATAAATGTTGACAACAGTTTTCTGCTGGAACGAAAAATAAACAAGGCGTGCATACTACTTATACGTCAATACAAGAAAGGTTATGTTAAAAATTGTCAGTAATGTTTGAGAAAAGTTTGCAAACTTTTCAAACAGTTTCCAACATGTTTCCAACATCTTAAAACTACTGCTGGAACAACAAACAATTGAATAATGTTACAAACATTGCACTGCTGGAACGAGAAATTTGACGTGCGCAGAATCCAAACGGTTGCAAACATTTCTGACAGCCTGCTGGAACAAACCTAATATTACACTCGGGGAATTCGAGCTTGTTGGAACCGTTGTTATTGGCGGTGCGGAGAAGCGAACTAAACGGTTCGCTCTTGCTCTTGCAAAAAGTAAACTGGCACCGAGCTGGTTCGAATTTAAAGTAAACTGGTGCAGAGTAAAATTAGAATTGCTTGCTTCAAGTGCCTGTTTCACGAATTTACTATATGAAAAGAAAACAGGTTTATAAATATTTTTAAAATTTATTTAAAGTAATAAGTCGCCTATTTAGCCCTAATCAGATTGTTATTATTGATTGTGTGAGACCAGTGTCGTGAATAATTGGGTAGGTTATTAATAAATTATGGTGTTTTAAATGAGTATTTGATCTAAATTTTACTGTAAGCATATAAAAACAAAAATTAACTATCTACCTGACTATTCCATCAGACAGTTTAAAGTTTAAAAAATGTTCTGGTTAGTTACTGGTTTTCAAGAGACAGAGTTGTCCGACGGACATTTTTGAATTTTTTAAAACCTTGAACTGTCTGATAAAACATAATATATTTTTGCATTTTTTTATGCTCATAGTAATAAATAGATCAAATACGATCTTAAACAGCATAATTTATTAAAAAATGTTAATTACTTACGTATTTCTGTTGGTTGTCCGACCGACATACGGTGCGACGAGGTTTTCTGGGACCAAATATATAGTGTGTTTTTCTAACAACGGTACGAATCTTCAAAGGTGTGATTCCTTATGTTATTTTATAAAAATAAGTTCCTGTAAACAAACTGCTTGAGCAAGCAGTTTTGGTAGATCGGCGAGTAATAGAATAACAAAACAAGCAGTACTAGTCACGTATGTTTACATGTCGGGATTTAGTTATATTGTCTCTTTTCCTCACATTGCCTATGTGTTATGTTATTTAGCTTAACCTGTATGTCCGGAGTTGCTTTCCAACAGGGCGTTAAAATTTAAGAAAAAAAAAACATTTTTTTGCAAATATTTTTAATATGCTTAGGCCGATTTGGATAAAATTTCGTTATTATTGTGTCTAGTGGCGTCCCAGTGGGCACCACAACTTATGTTATCGAGAAAAAAAAGTACGCCACTGACTTTTTTGGCGTTTTTATATGTTTTTATAATTAAGCAATAAATTATACAAATTTTTAATTTCTTGTATTGTTTTTGTATCTAGCTTAGTTTTCGAGGAAAATATAAGGCCACTTTAAGTCATTTTAAAAAATAGCCCTAAACAGCATAAAACGAAATCTAAAATAAAAAAAAGAACTTGGATCTTAGTAAATAGAGAAAATGACAATTTTCAATAAAATACACTACTGCTAATTTATTTTAAGGCAAATAATTGTTTTATTTTAATGTTTGCTTTTTATATCATGTTGCCCATGGGTACTTTTTAGAGGAAATTAAAGTAGCTTTAACATTTTATCTCGAAAACGAAGGTAGGTACAAAAAATACTACAAGATAATAAAAAGTTTATTAATGGTTAAATTATAAGAAAAATAAAAACGATTTTTCTTCTTAATACTAGAAGTTGCGGTGCCCACTGAGACGCCAATGGACCCAATAATAACAATCTGATTAGGGCTAAATAGGCGACTTATTACTTTAAATAAATTTTAAAAATATTTATAAACCTGCTTTTTTTCATATAGTAAATTCGTGAAACAGGGCACTTGAAGCAAGCAATTCTAATTTTGCTCTGCACCAGTTTACTTTAAATTCGAACCAGCTCGGTGCCAGTTTACTTTTTGCAAGAGCAAGAGCGAACCGTTTAGTTCGCTTCTCCGCACCGCCAATAACAACGGTTCCGACAAGCTCGAATTCCCCGAGTGTAATATTAGGTTTGTTCCAGCAGGCTGTCAGAAATGTTTGCAACCGTTTGGATTCTGCGCACGTCAAATTTCTCGTTCCAGCAGTGCAATGTTTGTAACATTATTCAATTGTTTGTTGTTCCAGCAGTAGTTTTAAGATGTTGGAAACATGTTGGAAACTGTTTGAAAAGTTTGCAAACTTTTCTCAAACATTACTGATAATTTTTAACATAACCTTTCTTGTATTGACGTATAAGTAGTATGCACGCCTTGTTTATTTTTCGTTCCAGCAGAAAACTGTTGCCAACATTTATGACTAATGTTTGTAACAATTTCTGCGTTTTACGATTGTTGCTAACATGTTTCCAACATTCTGCTGGAACAAACCTATTAGCACCGTGAGTACGAAAACTTATCGCTCAAAGTGCGGGTAAATTTGCACTGCACTGCCAGAGTCCGAGCTTAGTGCGCACTGGGGCGATTACGTGAATTCACTATTAGTAAGGAAGCAACTGGGGACATATGTTTATAGGAACGTTTTTTTAATAAAAGTTTCGTACCGTTGTTAGAAAACACCCTGTATATTTATAAAATGCCAAACTGAACAATTAAACAAAACAGCATATATTTTTTTAATAAGTATACCCATATATAAATTTTTAAAATTACAGGTATTTAAATAGAAGCATTTTTTAGTAATATGAAGTTATAGATACCATGGTTGCATGAGGACCAAGAGCAAACTTATAAAACACATCATATTGAATCCCTTGAAGAACTAATTAAAAAGCCATACATTAAAGAAATAATAACAATTATTATTAGTTAATGATTTGTTTTATTTGAAAATAATAAGAAAGTCACCAATAAGACACTACTAGAATTTATACTATATATTTTCTGTTTTTTTACTAGAAACAGAGTGATTTCGCACTGGGACAAATAAAAGTTGATTGACCCATGTATATCTACTACATCCTGATGATGGCCATAATATTTCGAAACTATTAAAAAATGGATATATCAAACGTGGTATTTCTTAGCTTTAAGGGGACCTTTTACCTGATGATAAAACAAACAGGTGTGTTCCCTTCAAAAAACCCAACTTTGTGTTATAACTTTAAAATAAAAGACAATAGAAATTCTACGTAAAAATCCTTAAAACATTTCTATTCACATTTGTTTTTCTGTCTTTAATATCAAGCAAGTTACAAGTGCCTTTTAGTTTTCGCTATAGGTCAACGTAAAGGCGCTACCCTGTACAGGTCTAATTTCGTACTTAATAAACTTTTATCAAGCACCTCCTTACATCCAGCATAATTTTCAGAAAGAAAGAATTAAAGTTTGGGCAGAAAATTATGGGAAAGATAATCCGGCCCATTTTTCTGAAAGAAAATTTACCTGATCCACTGTATTTCAGTCTTCTGGAAAATTTAATATACTCTTTTATTGTCCAATCTTTAAAAACATAAGTGGATAAAACTGGAGTTATGGATTTTAGTTAAGTAAATTGCAGTTTCAGCAAGAAGGTGCTCCCCTCCCCATGCCTTAGCAGTTCGAAAGTGGTTTACTAAACAGTTTTCAGGCAAATGGATTGGCAGACAAGGTGAATTGGAATGGTCGGCTAAACTTCTTTTAATTTTTGCCTCCAGAATTATTTAACTATAAAGTGTACGTAATTCGCCTACAAATATACAAGAACTTAATACTGGCATGATGTGTAGCACTATGTGTATTTCCATTTAACCTATCAATGAGAAGATAGCTGAAAATAAGGAGGTTATTTATAAAAATTTATCAATACAAAATTGAACTTTCTAATGTACAACTAAGCTGATGTTTTTTTTAAAAAGGTAGGTAGGGTATTTATAACGTAAATCTCTTTTAGGACCATCTTGGGTCCAGCCAAAGTAAGCCCAAGCGTAAGACATTCATTTGGACTACTTTTCGGACTATGGATGGGCTATTTTTGTTTTGGATACCAAGCCTTGCATTTAGCAGGGTTGCCGGCAGTATGCTATTTGGTAAGTTTGCACCATATTTTGGTTTGTAGACAAGACAAGACAGCCAAACGATGTATTTTTAGCTTGGAGAATTTGAAAATCGCAATAAAAGACAGTTGCATGAGAAACAAAAGACAAACGCCATAAATGTTGCGTTCTTTAAAAGGAACATCCTATTTATTATACCATTTTTGGATTCTATGGTAATTTTTTTATACGGATACCATATGCATCTCCAACTGTTTTTGAGTTATTGACAACTAAAAAGTCACATTTTCGGGTAATATTTTTAAATAAATTAGTACATGAATTATAAAATCCAGGTAATGCAGGGTATCACTTGATACTTTAAAGTCATTGAAATTTTTATGACCCAATACAGAGTTTGGTCAAATACTGAAAATCGGGATTCGAATACAAATGCGAATACCGGAAAAAGAAAGTATTCGAATACCGAATATATGAATACCCGGAATTGGTATTCGGATAATGGAAAAAACGAATACTAGAAAAAAAGCATCGATGATTAAAATAATTAAAAAATTGGAAGAGAAAAAAAAGGTCCTCACCTCATTTTGCCCTATTTTTGTTTCCCTTTTGTATTCCAATCATGATATTCGAATAATACTTCCACATGTCGGTATTCGAATACTCGGAAGGCCGGTATTCGAAGACTTTTAAAAGTATTCGTCGAATACTTCAAAACTATTCGAATGCAGAATCCCGAATACTAACTAAAAAAGTATTCTGCCGAATACCAAACACACACACAAATTTATTCAAATACTATGCTAATACCGGCAAAATGTATTCTGAATACTTTTCAGAATACTGAGTATTTGAATACGAACCAACTCTGATCTATAATAGTAGTTTTTATTTAGGTTTTTTGTAATTTTCTTGAGACTTTCAATATAGCGTTACCCGTTACCATCTGTAGTTTTTTTGTATCAAAACAGTATAATTTATTATGAAAAATTAATATAAAAACTACAATAGGTAAAAATTTAAATTACTTTAAAGTATCAGGTGATCACCTGCAGTACTTTTATTTTATATTGATATATTTAATTAAATAATGTAAGACGAGAATGTGACTGTTTAAGAGTCAATATCACCAAAACAATTGAAAATACAGTTATAGTACTCTAATTGAAAAACAATTAAGGAGCTCCAAATCAAAACGCAGTTTTTGATAAAAGAATTTTAGAGTACCTTACCATTTTGACTGCGCGTATTTTATTTAATAATTATTCTGAAAAGTTTTTATTCAAGAAATGTGTTACAGGGTGTCCCACCAGGAACAGCCGCGATTGATTTTTCGAAAAGTACGCTTTGAAAAATTTTGAAAATTTGGTAACATTATAGAGTGACCAAATTTTCAAACTTTGGAATCGGGACAAGTGAAATTAGATGTACTTTTATTGGTTTTTTCCTTAAATTTTCTGAAGATCAAAAAAAAAGTCATTACCTTTAAAATGTTTCTCTTTTAGTCATAAAGTTTTTTTTTTTAACAGCAAAAAAACAACCCTTTTTACACGCACTTCTACCGCAAGTGGTTTTTTTTAATCGGGACATTTCTAAAATCGTAGGGACGCGGGACATTCCTCCAAAAGCGGGACTGTCCCGCCAAAATCGGGACTTATGGTCACTTTAAACATACAACAAAATATTTTGATAGCTCTACCACTTTCGGTAATAACGGAAGTTAATGTCAACTTCCTTACTTTTAATAAAACACCCTAAATATTATTTATTTTTAAGATTCTGCGTAAAATTCTAAACATTATTTAGATATTATTTTAAATTTTATGGCAAAAATGTGGTTGGAAGCCATTTTATAACCAATAATTTCTTCTAAACAAAAGCCTTTAGTATGAGTTCGGGTTAGGTTCCTTGTAAAGAAAGTACTTCTTTAGTAGACTGTATCGATATTTTCACAATTAATAAATACAGAGTGGTTTAAAAATTAACATTTTTTAGCTTTTTGTTCAGAAAATTCTGGCGAGAGTAGTCAAAAATAACGGTTAAAAATTATAACGGCAAAAACCTTAGGTCAATTTTCAAATGGAAACCCCTATCTTTTATTACCTTATCCTATTAGGCATCAAAAATAAGGGTAAGTTTGTAAAAGGATGTCTATTTATATATAATATCAATAATATATATATATATATATATATATATATATATATATATATATATATATATATATATATATATATAATTTATAGTTTTCGAATTAATACTTATCTATTCTTACAATGCATTTAAGTACGGGTAGGAACGGGGTAGTTGGCTGTGACGGCGCAATTTATTGTCAAGGCGAACTAAAAGTATGCCGTACTTAAAAGCATTGTTAGAATAGATAAATATTAAATTCTTAATATTTCAAAAACCATAAATTTTTGAAATAAACATCCCTATACAAACTTATACTTATTTTGATGCTTAATAGGATAAGGTAAAAAAGATAGGTCTCCGTTTAAAAAAATTGACTTTATTTTTGACCACTGTGTATTTATTAATTGTAAAAATATCAATACAGTCTCCTAAAGTAGTTCTTTCTCTACGATACGAGAAACCCAACTCCAACTTATATTAAAGGCTTTTGTTTAGAACAAATTGATGGTTATGTAATGGCTAGCAAACGTCATTTTTGACATAAAATTTAAAAATAAGTTAAAAACGGTGAGACTTAGGTATAGAACATTACACATAAATTATGTTTAGAATTTAAGGAAAATCTAAAAAATAAATAATATATAGGGTGTTCCATTTAAAATAAGGAAGTTGCATTAACTTTCGGTGTAACCGGAAGTGGTAGAGCTATCAAAATATTTTAGTTTTATGTCCCCCACTGACCTTGATTTTTGTAAATTTTCAAAATTTTTCAAAGCATACTTTTAGACAAATCGATTGCGGCAGTTCCAGGTGGGACACCCTTTTATAATATAATACAGGGTGTTTCAGAACTATGGGATCAAACTTTAAGGTGTAATTATTTACGTTATTTTATGAAAAAAAATCCTATAAACATATGTCCAGAGTTGCTTTCTTACTGAGATACAGGTTGGTAAAATTTAATAAAAAATCAGTTTTCTTTTAAATATTTTTAATATGCTTAGGCTGATTTGGTTAAAATTTGATACATTTATTTAAAGTAATAAGGCTCTTATTTAGCCCTAACCAGATTGTTATTATTGGGTCCAGTGACGTTTCAGTGGGCACCGCAACTTATATTATTGAGAAAAAAAGTACGCCACTGACTTGTTTTTGACGCTTTTATATTATTTTTATAATTAATAATACAACTTATTAATCTCGTGTGTTTTTGTTGTATCTATTGTTGTTTTTGAAAAAAATTAAGCTACTTTAATTTCTTCTAAAAAGTACCCATAGATAACATGATATAGAAAGCAAAAATTTAAATAAAACAATGATTTGCCCTAAAATAAATTAGCCACCGTGTATTTTATCCAAAATTGTCATCCCTATTTACTAAAATCGAAATTCTTTATTTGTTAATTTTAGATTTTATTTTATGCTGTTTAGGGCTACTTTTTAGAATGTCATAAAGTGGCTTTATTTTTTTCACTCGCAAACTAAGCTAGATACAAAAAAATACAAGGGATTAAAAAGTTGTATTATTAATTGCTTAATTATAAACAAATATAAAAACTTCAAAAAAGTCAGTGACGTGCTTTTTTTCTCAATAATATAAGTGACGCTGCCGCCTGAGGCGCCACTGAACCCAATAATAACAATCTAGTAAGGGTTAATTAAGCGCCTTACTACTTTAGATAAATGTACCAAATTTAATCCAAATCGGCCTAAGCATATTAAAAATATTTAAAGAAAACTTTTTTATTAAATTTTTACTATCTATCTCAGTAAGTTAGGAACTCCGGACATATATGTTTATGAGATTTTTTTTATAAAATAATATAAGGAGTCACACCTTGAGTTTAATCCTATAGTTCTAAAACACCCTGTATATTTTGATTAGAAAACTATTTAAACATAAATAATAAAACGCGCAGTAAAAATTACGAGATACCCTTAAAATTGTGTTTTATCAAAAACTGCGTTTTGATTTGGAGCCCCTTTTATTAGAATTGACCATAGAATCCAAAAATGTAATAATAAATCTGTACCTTAGAAGCAGTTGGGCTGAAATCCATTTTTTAAGAAATGTGTTATATTATTTTTGTACCTCAAAATCAGTTAAACTAAAGTCCACTTTAAAGGACATCGAAAATCTGCAAACCTTAAAATTTCAATGTAAAGTAATGCCCTTAAAAATTAATAAAAGTAACTAATAAAAAAATAATAAACTAAATAATAAAACACATTTCTCTTAAAATGGACAATTTTCAAATTCTTCGAGCTAAAATACATTAATTGAGTATTTTCGATTTCTTAAAAGGGTATAGCGAAAACTAAAAGAGATTGCACAATCTCACTTTTGATTTTGAAACAAATTCTGTGGTAAAAGTACATTATGGCTAAACTGATTCGTTTACCTAGAATTTAATTCAGTCGCAAATCTATAAGAAATACTACATTTGATATTTCTGTTTTTAATAGTTTTGGAAATATGGCCATCATCAGAATTTGTTTTTATAAAACACCATGTATATTATATTACCACTGCAAAGACATTTTAAAGAGCTTTAGCAGAATACCATATACACACATTTAATATATCTATATCGTGTAGTTTTGGAAACCTCGCTAAGATTTGGAAGCCCTTATGTCTGAAATTTATTAGAAAAACCTATTTTATATGTGGTATATTCTTAAAGGTCTTTAAACATTATTTTTAATAGTAATACAATATACACAGTGTTTTATTTAAAAAATGCTATTTTCTTATCAAACCTCTGACGATAACTATATTTCCAAAACTAGACAAAATTTAATATATCAAATGTGGTATTTTTAAGTGTTGTTGTTATTGTTGTTTTACTTTGTAAACAACAATAAAGAGACATATTTTAACGTAACGAATGCTGAAACTGTTGCCCGTTCACGTTTTGGCAGTATCCTAACCGATCGATGAACTCTTGTTGCACGTTGCAAATAAAAAAAAATGAGATTTGTCGAATTTCATCTCTTATGCGATTTTCCAAAGCATCGATATTGAGAGGCCTATTAAAATAAACTCTGCTTTTTAAATATTCCCATAGAAAATAATCTAGGGGAGTCAAATCCGGAGATCTGGCCGGCCACTCGACAGGGCCACGACGTCCTATCCATCTTTAGAAAATATTTCATTGGGATGCTGCCGGACAGGTACAGCGTAGTGAGGAGGTGCGCCGTCTTGTTGAAACCACATAGTTGGGTGGGTAAATCGGGTTCATTTCCTGGATACAGTTGAGCCAAAGCAGGAATTAACTTCAGTTGCAAAAAATCCAGATAAATTTCGCCCATGTCAAGTTTTCGTTGAAAAAATACGGGGCTATAATCCTGTCTTGAAATATTCCAGCCCAAACATTATTTTTTCCGGATACTGCGTGTGAGTCACTTGAACCCAATGAGTATTCTATTTTGACCAATACCTACAGTTTTGTCAATTGACACTACCATTAGGAAAAACGTAGCTTCATCGGAAAATAAAATATTTCTACAAAAAAAGGATCCTCGTGGCGCCGCTTTTGCATATTTTCGCAAAACTCGAGTCGGCGGTCATAGTCGCCTTCGTTTAATTCATGTATTAATCTTATTTTGCATGGATGAGACTTTGCATGTTTTAAAATATTTTTTACCGATGATTTACTGTCTAAATTTAATGCTCCTTGACTTGTAGGTAACTGTTCTAGGAAGGTCATTTACACAACCATGTTCACGAAATTTTTTAACAATTTTGCTGATTGTAGATTCTGTAATAGCTTGCTCCCGATCTAGATGGGCATTATTAAAAATTTCACAGACTTCACCCAAATGTATTTCGCGATCTCCCCAGCCAAAAATCATAAGGATTTTAAATCTTTTTCGTTCTGAAAGCATATCCAATAAGATAAGTTCTCATACAGTATATCACAAATTGCCACAGTCATCACTAAAACAATTGTCAAAATGACAATTAAGGTACCAAAGGTAAGGTAGAAAAATCGACGTGTCGGACCGATTTAGGGCGCGGTCCGAATCAAGTTGACAGCGCTCATTGCGTACCCACACGCGGTCCGATTGGTGCTTTTACGCTTACCATTAGCGTTGTGGAAGCTATGACGTCACACCCTAGTGCTGACAGTACTCACGGGTCGGATCGTTAGCACCGTGAGCATCGACGATTTTTGACGCCATTTTTTTGAATCGATGTATTGTGTCCGTGATTTCAAGCATCCCAAATAAAATGTATCCATCGTTTCTTTCCTCTATTGCGGAAAATGCTTGAAATACAAGCATTTTCTTATCTTCATCATTTCTACCACATACTTCACTCATGTTTATATTAAAAAAATGCTTTGTTAGGTTATGTTGAATTCGTAAGCACACTCACATGTGGTCCGAATTATTATTACTGCAAACAGACGTTGGCGCGCTCACTTAAATCGGACCGCTCGTTGGAAGTCTCTACATCGTAAATGCTGTGAGCAAAATTCGGATTGTGCACTAAATTTTGCAAGCAATTGATGTGCCAAAAATGTGAGGCTGAAAATATCGAGACACGACGAGAATCTCGTCGCGTTACTATGTCCTCATGCATTTGATTATACGCATTAAATTTAAGCGCGATGTCGCGCTGTTATCTCGTCGCTATCCTCGTCGCTCCACTATATTTTAGCTTTAGTCCTCGGCCACGATACTAAGCGTCAGAGTCAGCGGCCAGCGTTGAGCGGAAAATGTGAGAGCGCTGTCTTTGATCTTTAGCGAGAATAAAAGAACTTGTTTATTTAAATCAGCCGCTCGACGCTGACGCCGGTTATCGTGCCCGAGGCTTTACTTTTTAAACCTTAATTACTTGAAAACAGTTAAATATAGGCATAGGACAATGTGCATGAAATGTGTCTAGAATGGTCCGTACAATATTACCTAAATTTCAAGATTTAACCCCATATAAAAAAAGTCGTGTGATGTAAAAAGGAATTAAACAAAAATATAAAATACAGGTTGTTCCATTTTAAAAAACATAGCTTTTTGTCGTCACGCTTTTATGAGCAACCCTGTATACAATAAAATATTTTTAAAATGTTAGGATTAAGCTTAGCTATATACCTACAAATAAAGAAATTAAAAAAGTTATATGGATCACAAGTAAATGAGCTTTGTCAGACTTCTGACTCACCCTGTATATTTTTTATTTTAATATGAAGTTCTTAAATTTTCTGTTTAAATACTGTAACCATTTTTTTATGTGTTGCCGTTTGTGGTTTAAAAAATAATTTACTAAATTTATTTGCTCACTATATGCCATCCTCTCTACTATCGATAGTTTTCCACAAATTCCAAACTTAATTAATTTAGCATTACACCAATTTAAGTAAACTTTAGGGTTTACTATTAGAATGTTAAATAATTATCACCAGTGTCGTCCATGAAGGGATAAAGGTAGTTATTTTTAAGAAAAAAATTGGTACGCTACTGTATTTTTCGAAATAATTTTTCTTAAATTTTCTATCAGTTTGAAACACATGTTTTTTTACTTTTTTTTATTTGATGTATAATTCTCGCCTAAATAAATAAAAACCATTTCTCAGCATGTCATTTCGTATCTTTTTTATTCAAATTCTGCAGTAAAAAAATCAGTTTATATTTATCCTTTAATTAGATAGGGATTTCACCATAACGAGAAATGGTTCCTATTTATTTCCGCAAAAACTGTACATTAAATATAAAAAATAAATTAATTAAATTTGTTTAAACTAAATGGGAATGAAGAAAGACATTTTTATATAAGAATAATATTTACCCTAAACCCTTCATGGACGACACTGGTAAAGATTGCTTTTATCCTTGCATGCCAAAAAATATCTTGTAGTGCTTAGAAGGCGTCCCCCATTTTTTTTAAATAACTAATTTGATATAAAAATTGTTACACCCTGTAGTTCAAAAACAAAGACATTTTTATTTTTATTGTTGAATTACCACTTAGAGTTTGTCAGTTAAGATACTGGACACCCTGTATATAATATGGAATGTACTTAAAGATAATTGTTATTATTACTCCATTTTTTTCGTGATTGGGGAAGCTAATCGCAATTTGGCAAGTGAAATAAATTAGTAATTCAAATTCAATCTTTAAAATATTCTTTTATTAGTAAAAAAATTGTTGTGCATATAAGTATGTTTTATTAAAGTTTATCAAAAACAAATATTACCTACTCTGTTTCTCTTACATAATTCACTCCTGGTCAAAACAAAAACCGGACAAACCAAACTTTGTTCAAATTTAATCCTATATGACTTTTGGTTTTCTTGACCGATCTCAATTACCTTTTAACTTGGTTGTAGCTTTTTTCAAAATTATTATTTAATATGGAAATAAGAAATAGTTTTATAGAATTGGGTGTTATACAGAGAAGAGCCAAATATTTCAGTTTGACCCAAATTTCTGAACACCCTGTGAAGTAATTTACCGTCACAATTTTTTACCACTTCATTGGATTTTAAAGCCCCACCTTTTCTTAATATATTTTTTTTTTATTTATAACAGTATCTCTATTCTGAAAGAAAATACAATTTTTTAAATAAAACAATGCAATTTAATTATGATGGTCGTAATACAGAGTGTCCGGTAAGTATATGTCTAAAATTTAGGAGCATATAGGAGACGTCAAAATAACAATAGTATTTTTATTATTATTTGATAAAAAAAATTCTTGCCCCATAACGAAGATATTAGGCTTAGAAAGGGGGCTCCCGAAATTACATTTTAATCCGTAACTTTTAAGAGGACCTGTATATTTTAATTAAATTTTAGTATGTCGTTTAAGCAATAAGGACCCACAAATTCTTGCTATAAACTCAATTTAACAAAATCTAGGCAGACAGAAACGGACTTGCTACTACACTCGTGGAGCCAAAATTTTGACACGTTTCTTTTGTTCTAAAATCTAATTTTTAGATAGACATTTTTCGAAATAAATGTAGAATACCTTTTTTTATAAAAACTAGTGAAAGACTACTGTTATTTTGACTTTTCCTACACGCTCTCAAATTTTGGACATATACTTACCGAATGCCCTGTTTACGCTAAAAAGCAAACAGATTGGGGAAACTTAAGTTTTGGAGGGTTATATTTCCGAAAGTAATAACGATTAGGATATAAATCAAATGTAGGTTTTTGTTCTAAAGGTCTTTAAAAGATATTTTTATTGGTTATATAATATACAGGGAGTTATTTTTCAAAATAACACTTTTTGTCATACCCTGTAGATATTAAGAGATAACAAGAATTTGATAACTGATTTTAAAAATTCGAAACTAACCTTACAAACCAATATTTGTATTTTTTTATATATGAAAGTAAAAATTTAAAAAGGGTTTTAAAGTATATATACATCAAAATTTCTTTGTTTTTTTTAATTCGTTTTTTTTATAATGGAGATACCGATATAAATTAAAAACAGAAATATTAGCATAAAGTAACATACCTACAGATAAGAGAAACCATGGCATGCTAAAATTTTCGTACCGCTTTTGCGGCAGGCTTGGCAGCAGGCTTGTCATTTTCCAGATTACACTTTAAATGCGTCGGTCGAAGCCTCGCCTCGTGTAACATCAGCGGTGGGGAGACACCTAAGCTTACTGAAATGACTAACTGGCGGTATTTCAACGAGAAATAAATAAAATTATATTGGGAGTTTTCGCTTGACCTGTCCTTAAATCGGCTATTCCATAATAACTCTTATAATTTCCTTACTCTATGATATTAGTTAAATACAAAGCTTTAAAATCCAATACACCGATAAAAAATTGTGAAGTTAAATTGTTTTACAGGGTGTTTGAAAATGTTGGTCAAAATACAACATTTGCCTCTTCCTTGTATAACACCTATTCCTATAAAAAATTTTGCAATCCCCATAATAAATAATAATCTTGATGAAAGAAGCTACCACTAGACAAGAAGATAATTAAAATCGGTAAAAAAGCGAAAAGGTATTTAAGATTGAATTTTAACAAAATTTTCTTTGTCCGTTTTTTTGTCCAGGAGTGTATTACGAGTATCAATACTTTGTTGGGTAATCATTTATTATCATTATAAATAATGATGTCACCTTCTTTAAATATATGTGAGCCCCTATTCTATTGATATGTCCTTAAAGTTTATTAAAAATAACTAACTTACCGATGTTTTCGTAGGAGAGGAAAAATAGTGCATCTGGTTAACTACATCGATATTTATTATGACAGAAATACATTATAGCAAGGACTTAATCAGATTGGCTTCAGACATAAAATTATTAATTACTTAATGGCTAAAAAGATTTATTCGGTGATGTTAATATTTAATATTAGAGATATTTGTTTTAAATAGGTACAGTTATATACACAGTACAGTAAGTTAATCAAGTGCTTTGATATTAAACTTTAATAATATTTAAAAAATGAAGTTAATCGAATTGGCAAGTGCAGCATCCATATTTATGTAACTAACCACACATAATACTTACTCCCCCGAACTTGTTGTAAATACAGATGATCGGCGTCTTTCGGGTCCTGGTGTTTCAGGAGTAAAAGGGGAACTAGCTCGCCTACTTTTTTGTAGATCGGCGCGTTGATGCCCGACGTTGAATAATGGCATTAACACTTGCCGAATAATCTTCTTCATCAGAATCGTTGCCTTCTAAAAATATTTTTTTAAACAAAAGTATTGAAAAATAAAACTTTTATCGTTAACTTTAAATATTTCAATAAACAGGGATCACTATGTTAAAAAAATTAAGCTCTGTCAAAAATATACTTTAATGCAAAACCTAAATAAAACTTGTTTAAAAATTATATTTCTTTACTTTGTTGCAAATAAATTATAAAATTATTTATAATAAGTGCACTATTGTCTCACCAGAAGGGCCGGGCTCGATCCCTTATCGGACATACATTTTTAGGTAGTAGTTATTTAAAAATAACATTCCTGGTGGCACTTCAGAGTTATTCCAAAGGTGCCGTAAAACGCAAAAACTGCATGTTTTAATACTTAAAAAACGTTGACGGAACAGAGAAAATAATGGGTTAAACATACAGTAAGGGCCAAAAGTCTCGAGTAAATTTGATTTAAATTAAAGGAATTATTATTTTTCGGCAAAACGCTCAGACACATCAATTTTTGATTTAAGAAGGAAACACTTTTTGTCACTTTCACCCCCTGAACTGTAACCCTCTAGAAGAGGTGAGACTCACCTTTGAAATCCTAAAAGGAAAGAGGGGTCAAGGGATACCTTGTATTGAAGGTCTCTGGACCCTGATTAAAATTGCCAAGTTTGAAGTATATTCTATTATTTCCGTTGATATAACGTCAACGTATAACATTAAATTACCTGTAAGAGCAAGCTACTTTAAACTAAGGGGATATAATAAGGGGTTAAACGATCTTTAAAATGAGTTATTAAATAAGGGTGTGACTCACCCCTTAAATCTAACAGTAAATCACACCCTCGCCAGACAGATTAATTGATATATGTAATTGTGAAGATCGTTTAACCTTTATTATATCCTCTTAGTTTAAACAAGCTTGCTCCTACAGGTAATTTAATATTACAGATTAAAAAAATAAATATCAAAATTTTGACAAGCTGTCATATCAACGGAAATAATTTTAGATACTTCCAACTTGGCAGTTGTAATCAGGGTCAAAAGACCTTCAAAATAAGTATCCCTTGACACCTCTTTCCATTTAAAAATGCAGGGGTGAGTATCATCCCCGCTAGAGGGTTGCAGTTCAGGGGATGAAAGTTGCAAAAAATGTTTCCCTCTAAGATCACAAATTGACGTGTCTGACCGATTCACTAAAAATAGTTTAGGAGGTAGCAACGTTTTTAAAAAAGAATTTAAGTTCAGCTGATTTTTTGATATGTTGTCCTCCCCTCTCTTCTGGATAGACCTTGGGCTGTCTGGCTGGCGGTAGTGATTGCGTTTATTAGTTCGCATCCTACCTATACAGGTAATAATCCAAGGTTTTGAAAACATTATAGGAAACCTAATTTTCAATTCGTTCAATTGGATTAAATCCAATTTATTCCAGACTTTTGGCCCCCACTGTATAATATCCCCGTACCCACGGTACTGTGATTCTTTAATATAGGCTTTTGTAGGCTGCCACAAAGATAAACAATATTAATTTTTATATAAAAAACTGTATTATTAACAAATTAAAACCAAATTCTTAATACTTTCTACTATAAATAACATTTGTTACCATTTAAAAATTGACATTTTTTTTATATAAATCTTGTTTAAGTTCTGGTATATGGCGAAATTTTCTTTCAAAAATGTGTGTTGTAATGCAAATTGTATTAGATTTAACTTTATCGTCGATTAACTCTTAAAGAAGGGTATTAAGACCTTTTTTCAATTTATTGAAAAATGTTAAGAGGCCTTTTTGTCATATCTTGTTAAACAACAGAAATATTGGACTTTCTCGGACAATTAGGTCATCCTGTCTATAGCTTTTTTATGACCAAACAATTTTGGGATATTGCTAGAGAAAAGTAACTAAATATGGAATAGTATTGTCTGTTTATTTTCTTATGCCCATTCGCGAGTAAAAGTGGTAACATGCCAGGTAAAGCAAGCTCCTCTCGTCGCTGTAACAACGTTTTGTTTCAGGTATAGCGTTCTTATAACTTTGTAAGGTATTTGAAAAATACGAATTTTTGTACAAAAAGTGCACAAAACCCTGTTTTAAAAACTTTTAGAGATAGTTCAGATATTCTGTAGGTTTTAGCGTTATTTGATTTTATTAATATCTTAAATATAATATTATAAAAATTAGTTAAAATTATCGTTTGTTTCTTGATCATTTAAAAAGCTATTAATAAAGAAAGGAAAAAAATAGAAGAAAAGAATCAAGTCAAAAATGAAATGTTCGCCTCATAGATAATTCTTCGCTTACAGAGAGTCTTCTTTCTCTCGCTTATCGTCGGCCTGTGGGGGATTTATCGCTTTTTATAGGTACTTTCACGGCTTCTGCTCTGTCCAGTATTGTTCCTCCACTTATGGATCCTAAGAGATAAACTAGTGGTGTCGGACGTATGCATCTCTCGTCCAACTGGACAGGGCCCGACCTTCCCACTTTGTTCGTTCATTCATCCCTAGAGTCTTACGATTGTGGCACCTGCTACCCGCAGAGGTCCTCCCTTTTTCCCTCAACTCTTCAAGTATTTAATTCCCATGTTAACAAACTCCCTCTTACCTCCCTTAGGACACTCACGGTACGTTAGTATTTTGGCTTTTAGCCTTCGTGGATTCTCCAAAACTTAAAAAGAAATATGTATAAGTAGTATTCAGATAATCACCTTAAAAAAATAGTCGCAAAAAAAGCAAGAAAAGAGAGAAAATAAATTAGCAAAGATAACAAAGAAAAAAAACCAGAAGAAAAACGAAAAAAGCAAAAAAAAGCTTAAGTCAGATTTAGATGATAAGGTGGTGCTGTTTAATACACACTGTAAGCGTTATGCCCTAATAGGAAATTTGTGACATGCTGTTTTCAAATGCTTATGGGAAAACATGGATCCAGTGCCTTATGTGTGGGTTTTGGGCACATAATAATTGCGCTGGTCCAGAGTCTGACGTCTTGATCTGTGATTTTTGCAAATAATTTGTTGCTTTTTATGTGATACCAAAGTTTCCAAAAGTTTTTGTTAGTTAGGTTTAACTTTTAATGGTGTTTATAGTATTCCATATTTGAAGTACAGATCCATATTAAGCTACCCTTATCATTTTTTAGTTTTTTTAATTATAAATTAAATTTATCAATGTAACTAAACACTTTTACAATAAATACAGGACAAATATATGATTGTTAATAATTACTACAATTTTTTTATATTTTTGCAAATAATCTGTAAAAAATAAAATTGTATTAAATATTAGCTTACTTTTCTTTACTTTTAATTTCATTTTATTTACTTTTTACCGATAATTATTTACTATATTTTATTTCTTAGAAATTTCCTCTGGTAACATATAAAAACTATGTTGTGATGAGAATTAATTTATACTTTGTCAATTAAATTACCTATTTAATGAAGGTTTATTTGTAACTTAAATACGTTTTCATATTGTAAATGGGTTCAAAGCAAAGAGCACTTCTTAAATAGTATGCTTTTCTTTTCTTAGAGCTATTAAAACATTCTTTATTTAATACGATAAAAATAACTAAGTGGAATGTACTTTATTTCAGTGTTGTTCTTTTATACTTTGAGCTATTCTTTTTCACTGACATTTAAAGAGAGATTCTCCCTGGTATAAAATAAAGAAAAATAATGGACCCAAATAAAGTATGTTTTGTTGGTATTTATTTTTTGTTTTTCTTTGTAGAAAACCAAACTATTTTGGTGTAGAGAATATACTTCGAAATGAAAAAATATATTTTATAAATAAAATATAAATCAAAGGTGGTTTAAATTAGAAAACTAGTAGTATTTTTTACGCTTTATTATTAAAAGGATTTTAAAAAGCAAGGTATAATCGGTTTTATAAGTTAAATATATTAAATACATTTTTTGATAAAACAGCCTGTACAACTGTATAAATATTTTTCAAAGAATTTAAAAACCCTTTGGCTAAAGGACTTCAATTAGGGGTCATTTAAGTTACCAACATAAAACGTCTTATTAATAAACGACAACATAAAATTGTTCTTCGACTCTACTCTACTATACAGTGTGTTTACGCTAGCCTTATATGGAAAAAAATTTTATTATTAATTTTAGGAGAAAATTTATTCCTTAAAAAAGTTCTCTAACCTACAAAGCAACCATCATATTATATCAAATCGTGTCATTTATGTATGAGGTTTGGTTAAAAATGTAATTTTTGGACAAGAGTAAAGTAACTCTGTTTTTGCTAATATCGAAAATTGTTTTAAAGAAGAGATATTTAGAATTAAAAATTACTTTTAAATATGTAAATTTAATAATTTGCATCTTTTTTTTGCGATAATGGTGAAAATTTGGGTTTGAACCTTAGTGAAATACATAATAAAACAAAATAAAAACTTTATAGTCCAGAAGGTAGCAAAATCGAAAAACAAGAATTTTAGGTTGTCTGATTTTTCTTGTTGTTCTTTTCCCTCCCCTTTCGGGTAGATCCTCGTCTGTCTGGCTGGCGGTAGCGGTTGCGTTGGCGTCCAGCTGTGACCTTGACCTTTAGAGCTGTCACTGATATGTCAAAAATGCAGACCTTGGTCATATATTATTGTTTCGAGTTTTATCTAAATACACCGAACGGTTTAGAAGTTAGAGCGGAGACGACTGTATAATAAGCAATTTGGCATTAAAAAAATCTTTGGTAAACCTATCCAAAGACAAGAAATTAAAAATAGGCTTTCTTACCTAATGACTCTTCAGGATATTGGAATTTATCCTGCTGATACTGCAGCGATTGCTGTTGGTGAAGTTGCTGCATCCTGTTAGGCAGCAGATTTAGAGGGGGCCTGAAACTGTCGAATTTTATTGAATCTTCTGCAAAAGTTACAGAAAGACGATCTATGGAGGGTTGGGGCGACACAAGTTCTTTCTACAAAAAAAACGCTCATTTATTTTTTTGCTTAAGAATATACTAATTTCGCTTTTACACACACCGGCAAAATCAGTTCCGGTGACGGCACCGATGCCGAGTTCAAGATAAATAAATTAGTATTTTTATACATAGCCCGGTCCAGCTTATTTGCCGCTGCTCGCACGGCGCTGGCTCTGATTTAAGGTCGGACCACATTAAACGTCACCGAACCCGATTTTAAGGTGACGGGGGAAAGTGGGACAAAGTCTATTGTTTTATGTATGCATATTTTTTTGTTTAAAAAAGCAAATTTTACTATCTTATCACTTAACACTTATTTCTAATCCCTTTTTTCCCAAACTTTAAGTGTAGTATAGGTAAAAGGCCACAAATAACCGCACCGATGTCCCACAAGACCCGCATCGTAGCAAGACCGTGTCTCGTACGGTCTGATAAATTCCCAGCAAATAAATTCATACGTGTATCGGATAGCGCCGATATTCCCCGAAATAACCTTTCAGTTTACGGAAGTCTCCTTTTATTTTAGTTCATTACGTATAAAAATTAAAAGTTAGTGGTTAAAGGTCAGTTGTTGTAAACACACAATACAAGAAAGAGTGAATTAATAAGTATTAAAAAGTGTGAAATTTATTTTATTGTTGCATCTTGAGAATAATATCTGAGTAAAACTTACGAATACATTGGTATTTTTTGTTTTATATTTTTTTTTTTAATTAATATTTCGAGAAATCAAATAAACTAATGGTGTTTATTTGGTTAAATGCGGTGCAGGGTATGTAGTCAGGCACGGAGCGCCGATATTAAGCCTGCGGCATTTAATTTCAATGGTACATATTAAAATTGAGACACGACCGTGTACGGTCCAGGACACAAGTGGTTATAAGTAAATTTAAAAAAAACTGTGTTACATTATTTGTAAAGATTTATATTATAATCAGGTGTAATTTAAAGCGTGGTTTAATTAACTCATATTACTGCTGTTTCATTAAATAAAAAATAAATGCACTGTATCCCCTACATTTCACCAAGGAAACACACGGCCATGGGCTCGTTGCGGTTATGGAAGACCCGACCCTTATGCAGCCTGTGTTAAACTCGACAATAGGAAGCCGGGCCGACCTCCGGGTTGTCGTTTTCACTGTTTTGATATGTACAATTTTACACAGGTTCCGACTTGCCGGTCCTGGTAAATGTTTTGATGCGACTTCTATGTTATTTTATTATTGTCTCTCCAGTAATAATTGTCGTTTATTTGTGTTTTTTTTTGAAAATAAATAAATTGTTTATGTACGATGATATTACGTTACTTAAGGTTGTAGAAAGTAAAGCCATTCATTACAGATTAAAATAAAAGAAGCTAACAATCATATCGGGTACATGAAGGACTGTCTCATTATTTTATAGTTGTAAGTGAAAGACGGACATGTTTCGACTCTAGAAAAAGCCATCTTCAGCGTCCTATACAATTTAGCCTTAATTAGCTGGCCTAAAAATACTCTTAGAATTTCTATATAACAAGTGTACCCTTCAATGCAATGTTGCATTGAAGGGTACACTTGTTATATAGAAAGTGAATTTTACTGACATTCTCTCTACAGGTATGCATATCTATAATCCAATATTTAAAGTTTTTATAAAAATTGCGGAAAATTCAATATTTTCAGATCTATTTCATTTAAAATCAGCCAGAACCAACGTTTTGTTGCGCTAATTATTGAAACTCGTTGATTTCTTGGACGTTTTATGGTAGACACTAACGACGTTGTCAGATTGTGCAAATATTCTTAAAATTTATTTGAATTTTAGGTTCCCTTATAGGGCGAATTAAAAAAAAGGTTTAACTAATCTGACCACCCATATGTGACAGTTTTGCATGACCGTCTATTGCTCTTCGAACCAATAAAATTTCACGTGCTTGTGCTTTTACTGAAGTATTTCTTCTTCTTGTATCCAAATTGCAAGTCACAGTTTTAGAATTGAGCGTATAGCAAGGTGCCCTTTGGGCGAAGGGCGTCTTGCTATACGCCCAAAACTAACCAAAAATAACCCTATTTTGACAAATATTCTTCCTTCTTTTTACACACAATTCTTTAAAAAGAAGGGGGAATATAGAAATGGATATTCAATTGAACGTTTTGGGCACCTTGAACCTTATTTAAATAAATTTACAACATATACAACTCGGATGCGTAAACTTAAAAACACATACACAATTTTCCTTAAAGTAGTCGTAACAGCAACATCGAAAAGACATGAAAACTATAAAGATAGGCACAAAACGTAAACAGCTTATTAGCTGTACAAACTCGTTTCTCTAATGAATAGCAGAAAACATACAAAATTTCCGCATATATTAGTATAAGAGTTTTTTTAATTAGCTGCCCCAAATGTGATTATCCGCACTTTAGTAAGTGTAAATTGTTGTATGTTATTGTTAAATTAATGAAATTTGAAGAAGGTTCTGTACCTAAAGTCACTTAATTAAGTCTAAAGCACATTAGGGATGTTTTACAAAGCACATTAGGGATGTTTATATCACCCAATAATTGGATTTTAAGGCAATCTTTTTATATATCATTTGGAAAAAAATTAATTTATTTAATTTGCAGTTCTGTTGCCTAAAGTGATAGAAAGAAAGACCCATATCTATATTGATAAAAAAAGTATGATAAAAAAAAACAATATTATTTCCATTTTTTTTATCTTCGAACAAACCGCG
The DNA here is from genome assembly GCA_014170235.1 of Listronotus bonariensis. Classification (NCBI taxonomy): domain Eukaryota; kingdom Metazoa; phylum Arthropoda; class Insecta; order Coleoptera; family Curculionidae; genus Listronotus; species Listronotus bonariensis. The sequence continues at coordinate 46,188 of JACEGR010003402.1, forward strand.
AAGGCAAAAAGCCTAACTAACGTACCGGTGTCTTAAGCGAGGTAAGAGGGAGTTTGTTGACACGGGACTAAAATACTTGAAGATTTGGGAGGAAGGAAAAACCTCCGCAGGCAGCAGGTTCCACATTCTAGAAACTTTAGGGAAAAAAGAACGAACAAGGTGGGAAGTTCGGAGCCTGTCCAGTTGGACCGTATAGGGATGCATACGCGCGCCACCACGAGTTTCTCTGTTGGGAACCGTAAGTGGAGGAACTATACTGGAGAATTCTTCAGAGCAGCCCGGCGATGAGCAGGAGAGGGAAGCTTTTCTGTAAGTAAAGGATCATTAATGAAACGAATAGCTCTTTTTTGAGTGGAATCAAGAATGCTTAGGGTTGTGGGGGACGCCATGCTCCAGATATGAGAACAATATTTTACCACAGGTCCGATTTGGCACACATATAAAGTGTGTAAATTAGAAGGGAAAAATACTTTTTGCCTCGAAAGAGAAATCCAAGCTTTTTAAAGCTGCCGTGGCTATAGATACAATGTGTTTATGCCATTTAAGGTTACTTTCAAAAGTGACGCCCACAAGACTGAAGGTTACTTTGCTCTGTAAAACTTGGCCGCTCATAAGTAGAGGATGAGTATTTGATGACTCTTTTCGCGACAAGGAACATGATTGTGTTTTGGATGCATTAAAATGGACGAGATTTTTGGCGCCCCAATCCAATATTAAAGTAAGATCCTGCAAAAAATATATCTGCATCGCTCTGCGTTTGTTTTCCAAATCAGGTTTGGTGATGGGTTTAGGAATCTGAAAAGTGGAGTAAAGGGTACTATGGTCGGCGAAACTATTAATGGAATTAGTTGTGGCCGAAAGAAGGTCGTTGATGTGAAGAAGAAACAATGTTGGTGCCAGACTTGAGCCCTGAGGCACTCTAGCATTTACTTGGTGAAAGCTTAAAGGTTGGCCGTCCACAATAACTGATAAACGTCGATCAGATAGATAACTAGAGAGCCAAGTACAGAGTATAGTTGAAAGATCATAGGAGGGATATTAATTAAGAATCGCGGCATGCCAGACCTGGTCAAAACCTTTGGACATACCAAGAGCAACGATCTGGGACTCACCTAGAAACTCAAGAGACCTATTCCAGCAGTTTGATACGAAGGAAAGAAAATCTGCTGTAGATCTTTTGTGGCAAAATCCAAACTGCCTGTCATGCAAAATTTGTTTTTCTAAATACTTAAGAATTTGTGAATTGTGAAATGGAAAAATTCCATTACTTTACAATGAACTGATGGAATTAAAATTGGTCTATAGCTAGATGGAAGAGATTAAGATCCTTTCTTGGAAATAGGTTGAACACGTGCAGCTTTTCAGCTCTCCGGGCTGTGTCGTAAGAAATTCGAAAGAGCTGAGTTAAGATTGATGCAAGTTCTGGAGTACATTTTTTTAAAACGACTGCTGGTATGCCGTCCAGTCCAGACGATTTCTTGGTGTTAACAGAAAAAAGAATACGCCTAATGGGTTTTACCTTGAAAATAATATTGGGCATTTTATGAGGAACTGAGGTAATAGCCGGAATTGGATGATTTACGGGAGATTCAAGGGTTGAATTGGCGGCAAATTGTTTAGCAAATAGTTCTGCCATTCCTTTAGCGGTAGAAATAATTTCATCTTTCATAATTAGTAGTAAAAGAACTGGTACAAAAATTCCTACTTATGTTTTTTGCAAAGGACCAGAAAGATTTGCTGTCATTTAAGCAAAGATGTTTTAATACGATTTTTGAGGGAGTTTTGGGCTTCAGAATTTTTTTATTGTAGTAGTATCTTGCTTCAAGGCTGGCCTGTCGGTTTTCTGGACTAGGAAGCTGTAGAAACTTCTTGTGAGTTGGAACTTTTAAAATTCTAGCATTATCACAAGATTTGGAAAACCAGGGTTTGTTATAAGATTGTTTGGGGTTCTGGATGGTGTGTGGAATATAGGTTTCAATGCCCAATTATATTGATTCAGTTAGTTAATTGCAGGAGGATTACAAGAAGAAAAGCAGATGGAATCCCAGGGGTAAGTGGCGAAGTCCCTTAGGCCATCCCAGTCGGCTAACTTGTAGTGCCATACGGTGCGTGGTGGCATGCATTCATTTACTTTGGAATGTGCAGGATAAGATATAGTAACTAAGCCATGATCTGAGCGACCTAGGGAAGCTGTGACAGATGCTTTATAGAGTTCGGGGTTGGTGGTAAGAAAGAGATCTAGGGGATTTGAACTATGATTTATGACTCTAGGAAAGAAGGTGGGTTTCATAATAAGGTTAGTAAGAGAGTTACTGGCTGCTAAGATTTCGGCTGCTCTGCCTGGGGTGTCAGTTTTTAAAGAGCCCAGCCAATCCTTATTATGGACATTAAAGTCGCCAAGCACGATTACTTCAGCCGATGGAAACTGAGTAATTATCCTATCGATTTTTGTTGAAAGAAAGTCAAAGAATTCGACATAGGAATTATTAAATGGGAACCGGTACAAACGGCAGATAAATTTAGTGAAAGACCTAAGGGAAAGTTTGAGCCAAAAGATATCGGGCCTGCCGATTGAAGTCTGGAAACTTGAGCACAAGCCAGATCGTTGCGGATGTAAGCACATACGCCACCATGTGGGCAAAAAGACGAAATAAGTTCGTAGCCTGGGAAAAGAAGGTGGCTGATTGAAGATCTAGAACTTATTTGAGTTTCCGTTAAAAACAGTATGTGAGGCTTAGTCGACTAAAGGTTATGATGAACGGAGTTTTTATTGGTGTTAAGCCAACATATATTTGCAAAAGAAATTAAACTTTTCGATGAAGGCCTCCCGGATGCACCTTTCGGAACATTTTACTTCCGGGTGCGCCGCCATAATTTGGTGGGTAAAAAGGAAAAAAGAGAAAAAAAAAGGAAGGAAGAAGAAAAACTGACTCATAAACCCAGAACCCGAAATGTCCGTTGAGACTTCACGGGTTCTTTAAAGGGTGAGTGGGGTGGTACCTCCTCAGGCAAGTAAAGCTCCTTTACCACATACCAAATAAAAAATACCCTGTGATTTGAAAAGAATGAAGAAAAAACAGTGTGTACGTAAGATGGCATCAGATGAAAAACTTTTCTATTCTTCATAGAAAGTTCTGCTTGGTCCAAAACATAAATGGAAACCATTAGATATTAGGTCATTAGTTGTTCCAGACAAAAATTTCATAGATGACTAATATAATTTAATATCTGGTGGTTTCCAATTAGGTTTTGGACCACGCAAGCTCTTTTATTAAGATTTTTTTATAAAATAACCAACAAAAAAATACATATGGCGCTAACTTACATAGCCTATAGACACGCTGTAGGATCATATAAAGTTTGTTTTTTTTGTTGGAGAAACATCCCGTAAAGTTTGTCGGCTGAGCTACCGTACATCCTATATAAAACATAAAGAGGACTATTTTATAATTTAAGTTTTTTTAAGATTTTTTAACTTTTAAATTTTATTTATTTAATGATCCATTTCTTTTATATAACATTCTTTTATAAAAATAAAACATTTTATTTAATTTATTAAATAAAACATCAAAGAGACTTGCTGAAAACAAACTCAGGGTCTTTAATCTCTTAATTGATATCCTCATAAAAGATCGTCTTTTAAAATTTTGCTGTAATTTAAAAGAACATTTACCAAAAGCACAGTCAATTTGGTAATTAAAAGTTTATAGCAGAAAAGGTACATTTTTATTTTTTATGATTCTTTTACGTGTCTTTAAATTAAAAAATTATGTTATAATTTTTTTAATAGAGAATTTATTTTTAAGGAAAATTGCTTTAGTAAAGTTTCGAAAAATTTTAATATGTTAAATTTTAACATGGTGCACCAAAACCTATAGCTTTTTTAAAATATCTTAATACAGAGAGCGAAAAAAATTTTGCACATATAAGAACTTTTTTATGAAGAAAAATTTGGATGTTTTTTGGTGGTCGCCTCTACATGTCTGATAACCTAAAAATCGTTTTTTACATATGTCATGTGAAGAGTGGTATGGCGAGAAATTTGAAAGACCTGAGATGAAATCACGAAAAGTGAGCTTAGATCACAAAATATCGAAGTGCTTAACATTAAATTGCGCCACAAAAAGCCCATAGTGTGCGTTATGTAAGAAACTATGGGAAAAATACAAAAATATGTATAACATTTATACACTTACTTACATAAACAAAACATACCCTAAACATTTACTTAATAATTAAAACTTAATATTAATGGCAGACAGATTAAAATTACTGGTTTAAAAATTCAGCTATAGTAAATGGTTCTATATTAAAAAATTAATAAAAACTTGTTTTTATACAATCTAAACTATTCAGAACTTTTATTTTATAAGGAAGCAGATTGAAAAAATTTATACCAGGTATAGACAAAGTTCTAAAGAACTTAAGAAAATATTTTTAAAAATAGGTTTTTGCTAGCTCATCCGTGGTTGCAATAATGGTTAATTTATAAAAATCTTCTCTTAATATACTACAAAACGAAACCTGTTTGTCTATATTTTTGTAAAACGTAAAAGAATAGTAGATTATTTTTTTCGCCAGAATAATAAAATTGTAGATGTGGGTAACACAAATTTAATCAGTAAATAAATTGGTAATTTTTATATTTATCCTAGAAATGTAAAAAAATCGTCTTTAGTTCTGACTAAAACCTAATTAGAATAAATAAATTTTAGTACTTTGTTGAAGTTGTCAAAAAAATTAACTTAGAAGATGGGAATATTTGTTTTTATAAATAAATATATTTTGTCTGCTTGTAATGTAAAATCCGTAAAAAAAAACAAAAACAAAAATCTACGACCAAACATGTAATTATCTCAATTACTCAAAACAAGTGCTTGTGACATGATACCTTTATCCACTGAGGTTTTCAATTAAAAAAATTAAATAAAAACGCTTTAAACTTACATGTTAAGAAATCAAACAAATTTTTCCGCAAAGAATTCAAAAAACATACATTCATGATCACGAATAACAAAATAACTAAGCAGAACTAACCTTCTACACATATTTCTTGTATCACAACAGGGGCCATTTAGAGGGTGTAAATACTAAATGAAGGGTTATAATTTAATCAGAAAACGGGAAAAGACCTAGAGCACGCATCTTAATGCCACACCTCATGTATTCCTTGTAATTTCTTTGTTTGTTGAAACACAAAAGAATTAAAATTTAACCAACAAGCTTTTTAAAAATAAATTAAAACTAATAAAAAAAAATTATGTATATTATTTTGTGGAAAAACATTTATAAACTTTACCATAATACCAAGTAACATTAAACTACTTTAATTTAATTAAATCACTTTGTATGTGTGGCAAATCCGGCTTCTCTGGAAATATTGTTCTCATATCTGGGGCATGGCGTCCCCCATAACCCTTAAAATTCTTAATATCATTCAAAGAAGAGCTGTTCGCCTCATTAATGATCCTTCACTTACAAAAAGGCTTCCCTCTTTTGACGATCATCCGGCTGTGAGGGATTTATTGCTTTTTATGGGTACTTCCAAGGCTTCTGCTCCAAGAAATTTTCCAGTATAATTCCTTCACTTACGGTTCTCAACAGATAACTTCAATTCAAATAAATCACTTTGTATGTGTCCCAAATCTGGCCTCTCTGGAAATATTGTTTTCATATCTGAGGCATGGCGTCCCCCATAACCCTTAAAATTCTTGACTTCATTCAAAGAAGAGCTGTTCGCCTCATTAATGATCCTTTACTTACAGAAAGGCTTCACTCTTTTGACGATTATCAGGCTGTGAGGGATTTATTGCTTTTAATGGGTACTTCCATGGCTTCTGCTCCAAGAAATTGTCCAGTATAATTCCTTCACTTACGGTTCTCAACAAAGAAACTCGTGGTGCCTCACGTATGCATCCATATATAATCCAATTGGACTGGCCCCGATCGTCCACTTTATTTGTTATTTTATCCATAGAGTTTTAAGAATGTGGAACCTGCTCCCCGCAGAGGTTTTTCTCCTCTCCCCTCCGTCAAATCCTTAAGTATTTAAGTCCCGTGTCAACAAACCTCTCTTACCTCACTAAAAACATCTTTGATACATACGTTAGTATTTAGGGTTTTAGCTTTCGTGGATTGTTCAAACATTTAAAAAAAACAACCAACAATTTTCATATAAGGAAAATATTGTTTATCACCGATATCAAAATGAAAAGAAAGAAAAAATAATTTGTGACTGCTCAATAAATAGTGCCAAATAATACTGTTTATCAACGAATTAATTAAACAAGCCAGATCTTAAATTAAAGATATACTCTATATTGGTTAGGCGAATTCATTTATTTAATGATTTTTTGTTACGTACACGGAAAAAGTCTATCTTTAAAGAATGGGACTGCTTTGGTCCTGGCCCCGGGGCATAGCGAGCTGACCCCTGTTCAGCCCTATCGACCCCTATGAACTGGCCGGTCGCCTAAAACAAAATTTTAAAATATCAAAAACCCAAAAATTCGAATTAAAAATCGACGGTTAGCTACGAATACTCTGAAAATGGTTTAACATTTAAAATATTTTTAGTGAATTCGTAACTAATGGCTTAAAATTTTAAACATTTTTAATTTAAATATTAGTTAATTTTTATTTAATTTTTTTTCCTTGACAACGGTAGCAGACTTGCCATTGAAATGACGATTTTTAATTATAATTTTTTGGGTTTTTGGGGGGTTGTTTTTTGTTTTGTTTCTGGCGACTGACAATTTCATAGAAGGTAATAGGGCTAAACAGGGTCAGCTCACTTTAACCGGGACCAAGACCGACGCGGTCTCATTTTTTCTGGATTAACTTTTGGCATGTACACAACAAGAAAGACCATTGAATAAGCCAAATCTTTTAGAGTAGCTACAAGCGTTATACAAATAAGGACGACAATCAACTATTTTTTTCTAAACGCATCGTTTAAATAGTGTGCGAGCAACAAAAAGGGCAATAATTTTAAAGGGAGGCAGAACTGATAACCTAGTGGCTTCTTAACGATTGTTACTCTAAATTAGGGTACAGACAGCCATGCAAAACTGTCATATTTGTATTAAAAGTCAATGCTAGCGCATCAATATGGTTGTGTGTATTACAAAAAACACTCACTTTTTAATATAAAAATGACAGTTTTCCATGCCTATATGTACCCCGGTTATCGGAAAATGGTATGGGATAAGGAGAGCTTTAGCATATTTTTCACTTACAGGTCATTTTCGGTTTTACCGCAAATGGTTTGGATTTAAAATTTGTATTTGGAACTTCTTGTATATTTTACAATTTTTGGATTTTTAAGACAATTTTAAATAAGAATGTTACAACAATTTCTTAAAAAAAAAACATTTTTAGACACAATTAAATTTTAAGGGAAAACTATGTAAATAAATAAATAGTATTTGGACATGTACGGGCGACAAGTGCAAGTAGAGCCAAGATATATTACAAAATATACCTCAGAAAACAAATTCGTACGTATCCAAAATACAGGGACATCAAACTTAAGTCGGCACTTGATAACTTCTTTATTATTGAAGATACAAAGTCGGTTAAATTAGAAAACTAGTAGTATTGTTTCCGCTGATTAACGTGCTTCCAGTAGAAAAACAATTGAACATCATATTTTTGATTTACTGTAATTTTTGAATCACCCTGTATATTACATCAACATTTAAAAGATCCATTAAAGAGCTTTAAAAAAAGCCCACATGTGATATTTTTATTTTTTATCAGTTTTGGAAATATGGCCATCCTCAGGAATTTGATAATAAACTTGCATTTTTAAATAAAATACCATGTATATTGCATTACAACAACAATTTGCCTTTTAACACGAGCTTTCACCAAATTCATTTACAACCGTATTTTTTACCTGTAAACGAATATTATTATATTAGTTTTTGCTAACACCAAAATCAGTTTTATAAAAAAATTAATAAACCTGTAAAATAAATAAACTCATATTATTGCTATTGTAGCAAATTTTCTTAAATTATATTTTGCCTAAATAGTCCATGTAAAATACCTTACCGCAGTAAAAAATGCCTTTCAGCAAACTATTGGTATACTTTTGTTTAATGTATCATAACGATGTAAGAATAACAATTCCGGACCAAAATAATCCATTAGAAGGTAAGGGGTGGTTTCCAAGGGTAAAAATGTTTTTTTTTTAAATTACAAGCTAAAGAATAAATCCTATAAAAACGATAAAATGATAAAGTTGTCGAAAAAATAAAAAGTTAGGGAGAGTGTAAATTTATAACTTGACACCCCTGTACAAGTATAATGAAAAATGTCAATATTTTGTGTTTTTTAATTTTTGTCCAATTTCTTTTAATTGAAGTATATATTTTTATTGTATTTATTAAAAGTTACCAAAAAAAAAACAAAAAAGTGAGCTCTTAGCGGACCATTTTTCGTAAAAAAATCAAAATGTCGTTTAAAAATTTTATTTTTTTAAAGTAAGTTTTCATAATGACAGCTGCATATTTGTCGATAAAAAAATATATAGTAAGAATGGTATTAAGTATATTTGCTTCGAATGTCAGCTTAATCAAACTATTTTTGTTAAAAGTAATAATTAAAAACTTTTCTACTTTTTTCAAAATTTTTTAAGGTTAGGAGAAAAATAGTTATTACATAAGTTGTAGGTTTTTTATTCACAACTTTTACATTTAACTTTTTAAATGGGATTTATTGTTTAGCTTTAAACTGCAAAAAACATGTTTACGCTTAAAAACCACTCTCCACCCCTAACGCATTATTTTGGTCCGGAGGTGTTTTTCTTACATAGTTATGACGCACATAACAAAGCTATGCCATTAGTTTGCTGTAAGAATTTTTTTTAATAGGGTAGTTAATTAAAAAAAATAAATAATATTTTTCAAGTTTTTGTGTATCCTGTATACAAAATTACCATTTTCTTTTTGTGAATCAGATTTTTTTTAGAGTCTGTATATTATATTATTATCGCTCGTCGTCCGTTGCCAGCTTTATTCTTTTCCTTAAAATTTAATATCACTTACTTACCGAATTCATTTTATTCCTGAAAAGCCTTTCACGCTAAAAAATCACCACCAAAAAAAAACAAAAGTATTTGTTTTCTCAAATCCGAAAAGCCTAATCTAAATGTATGTTAAGCTGACACATCAATCAGAACTGACAAGGTTTTTTCCTCTTTTTCATGATTATTTTACAAAGAATTACACTGTTTTTTGCGAACCTTTTAATTAAATTTGAGTCCTGTCAGTTTTTTTTCTCTGGATGTAATAATTATACCCTAAGTAATAATAATGATGAAAGTAATGTAACCATCAAGAATATTAATGTTTTAGTTAAGATCTAAAAAAAATGGAATATCATATCTACCGGGTGTCAACGAATCTATAAGACAAGCCATAAGTTTTAGAGTATTATTTATTTATTTATTTATTTATTCTAATCCTTTAATACATAGGTTCCTTGAAACTAACAAAGCATGCGTCATTTTAAACTTAACCTAACAATAAATAATTAAAAAACTAATATATAACTACATAAACTGAAAAGAACATACACAAACTGAAAAGAACATATAGAGTACAAGTTAATAAACTTTATAAAAAACAAACAGTAATTACACTTTATGGAAAACAAACAGATATATCAAGACACAAGATAAACGAAGAAAATAAAAGGTTAATTAAAATTCTAGTTTGAAATAATCCGAATGGCATTTTTATTAAAACATCCTTAATAACGTACTTAAATTGGTTAAAGTTGTTTATAGATTTTATTTTCTTTGGTAGCCTGTTGAATGCCTTAACTGTCACAAACAAAGAACTTTTTTCAAATAATGCAGTGTAATGTTTTATAACAGTGAGATTGTGGGGGCACCTTGTTTGCATTCCAACAATAAAACGCGAATTTGATAAAAAATAATGTTGATATCTTTAATAAAAAATCAGAATTTTATAGGAATATAGTGAAGATACAGTCATTATTCTATATTTCTTAAACAGAGGAGTAGCATGCGCTAGGAAATTAAATCCTTCCAATGATCTAAGCATACGCTTTTGTAGAACCAACAATCTAATTACCCCTGATGAAGAGCCCCAAGCAGTTATTCCATATGCCAGTCTGCTTTGGACACATGCATTAATGTATTGTAGTATGGTATTTTTCAAGGTATAAGAAACTGACCTGACGTGAGGCGGCCTAATGCCATGCAATAAAGCTATAAAAGTATTGGCCGTGACAGGGTCGGGTCTCTCTACCTGATGACTTTATACCTGATAAATCCCTTTTTGTGGCCGAGTTGGGCGATGCCCTATTATATATTTTCTAAAATATTGTCAATTATTATTATTAAAGTCTAGAGCGAAAGTGTTTTTGAAGATGTCCAGTGCCAAAAACGTTTCAGGCAATAGCCGAAAGTGTTTGCCTGTCGAGGCAAAAGTAATTGTTAAAAGTGTTTATTTAAAGTTAGTAGAGTGAGGCCACGAAAAACATTTTTCATTAAAGGAAACATCAACTTTAACCGGCGTTCCTCAAAGTACAGTGTGGAAAATTGTCAATAATACTATTAAGCCTAGAAAAATGCGAAGAGACAGTGGTGCACCTAAATCTGTTGATGTATGCAATGAAGATCTAATCCGCCGGAAAATTTATCAGATGTACGAAGAGCAGAAAGTTCCAACATTATTATCGCTCTCAGCGAGGCTATCCGAGGATGATTGCGGCATAAGTTGTTCTACTACAACGTTGTGGCGCACTCTACGTCGTCTGGGGTTTTTATTTAAAAAAATAGACAAACGGCAAGTTATAATGGAATCACACCGCTTGCAACAACTTAGAATAGAATTTCTGGAAAAAATAAGTAAGGCTAGATCGGAAAATCGAACGATAATATACCTAGATGAGACATGGTATGATACCCATGAGACACCAAGTAAAGGATGGACTGATAAATCAAAAAACTGTCACACTAAAGCTCCGTCAAATAAAGGCAAAAGAATAACAATTCTTCATGCGGGGTCAGAAAACGGCTGGGTACCAAATTGTTTATTCTTGGCAGCCAAAAACATTTCAGATTCCAACTTAGATTACCACTGCGATACAACTGCTGAAGTTTTTGAGGACTGGTTTCAAAACAAATTATTACCGAATATACCACCAAAGAGCAGTATTGTGATGGATAATGCATCCTACCATAGTCGCCAGTTGAATAAAGTGCCAAGTTCCACCAGCAGAAAAAAGGAAATACAAGACTTTTTGCTCGACCGTGACATTTATTTCCATGAAAGTTATAATGTTAAACAATTGTTAGAGGTTTTAAAATGTTAGAATTTCAAAAAGAATACGTTTGCGATAATATTGCAGAGGCAGCAGGTCACGAAATAATTCGGCTTCCGCCATATTACTGCATTTTCAATCCCATCGAGTTGATATGGCATCAACTTAAGTCTAATATACGCGCGCACAATAATACACCAACTTTAAATCCTAGTGTAATTATACTGATAAAAAAGAAATCGAACGTGTAACCGCTGAAAATTGAAGAAACTGTACTGAACACGTTAAAAAAATTGAAAATTCTTATCGCTCTATGTATATGAATATAAATAGTCTAGAACCTGTAAAAAGAATGATTATTAATTTGGAAGATAGTAGTGATAGCGAAATTGATTTAGAGTAAGATATGGGTGTGTTTTATTTTGTTCTTAAATGTAAGTATTATTTACTGTTAAAATATTATAGTACTACCTACTGTAAATTTTGGTTTGTTTATTTAATTTGTATAATGTATGTATATATAATGTAAGTACTATTTACTGTTAAAATATAGTATCACTGTAAATTTTGGTTTATTTAGTTCCCAACCAACTTTAAAATATTAAAAATAAAGAATAATTATTAAAATAAAAGAAAAAATAATTTACTTAGTGCTTTAACTTCTTCATCGGGTATAGTACGGCCCTGCACGGTAAACCCGAGAAAATTTAAGGTTTTATTGCATTCCACGCCTAAGTCAACTCAAGTCAGTTTCTTATACCTTGAAAAAACTATACTACATGTTTGTTTACCTGTTCAATGATATTATTTACCACAAAACACGATGTTGCCAAACTGCAAGCCAATTGTTCTATATGTAAGTCTCACGAGAGATTATTTTGTATGTTTAAACCAAGAAATATTGTATTTTACTCAATTTTAGTATAATTATGATTTGGTTTTATAAGTGCACTTCGTGGGTTTTTATCGTGTTTTTTATGAAATCGAACAGTAACCCACTTGTTTGCGTTTAGCAAGAGACCGTTTTCTTGGCACCACTCAAAAACTCTTTTGAAACTCTATTACCGTTTTCAACCGCCTCTATATATGAGTGATTTCTGACCCAATAGACGTATCGTCCGCAAACTGGCATATATGCATATCATTGTTTTTGGTTATATGTTTTGAGAGAATGTTACAAAATATTAAGAAAAGGAGTGGGGATAATATTCCACCCTGGGGTACTCCCAAAGAGAATGGACAAGGGGATAGAAACAGTTGATTTACCCTTACCAATTAAAAAATGGCACACACCTGCGACTTACAGTTGTTAAAAAGCACGTGCTTGGTCAAAAATATGGATATATTTATAATTTTTTTGTTTCAGTACGCTCTCTTTACGTAACTTTTTTGTGTCTGAATCAATACTATCAGCCAAATATCTTGCGAACTTTAACCGGTTTGATGGTTAACTTAACACAGCGGTATTACTCGTCATGCACATAAGAGGTTCTTTTTTTCGGCTTGCTATTGGCTGTTATAAATGTCAAAACTCTTGACTTTTAATATGTTCAATATGGCTGATGTTTTGTGATTGTTGTGGTTGTTTATTTGTTTTGTGTTTAATTCGGTTTAATTTTACGTGTAACCTGTGTTATAAATATAAATTATTGAAACAACATTTGTGTAAATTTATTGGTTTTATTCAATAAATTATTTTTGAAATTATTTACTTTGTTTTTTTTTATGAATAAAAACAAATTAACACTTTATGTAAGATTTATTTTTTAAACAATATACTATATACATTAATATTTTATATAAATACGTAAAATATATTTATTGAATATCTTGCTGGAGGTAAAAACACAATAAACCAATAGAGATTTCTGTGTGCGTCACTCCATATTTAAAAATTTCCTTGAACTGTAAGACAGACAAATGACCAGTTTAAAAAGTATTAATAGCAACGATCTATCGTTGTTAATAGTGATTAAAATTATAATAAAGCGAAAAAATAAAAGGCCTAAACACTAAATAACTGACCCAGTTGAGGTACTAACCAAGCTTAGAGTGTGTCTACTTAAGTTCGTACCATAAGGCAAACTATTATTAATTTTACGAAAAAATTCAACCATCCCATATTAATTGTTTTCGGTGGTAGGTATATGAAATATATTAAAAATTATGAATTTTTCTTAAGAGGAAAGTACACTTATTTTTGTCAATATCTAAAATTTGTGGAAAAAAAGATGTTTAGGATTAAGATTTTTTTCTGCAATATCAAGCATTTTTGAGCTTCCTTTACAAAAGTATTTTATTTCAAAATAATATTGTATTCAGTATTGTGAAAACTTAAATTTTCATTGTTAATTAAAACCTACAATCTTATCTGCTTCCTCATACCTAAAAAACAAGTATGTAGATATTGAATAAAATGGACCAAGCACAGTGGCCTATGGAAACTGAAATCCTACTACGCTTTTCTCAGTATAAGTAATATTAACTTATACACTATAATACCTTTCAACTAAATACGATCAAAATAAATCTATAATTTATTTGGTTGGTAAGTTTAAGCGTGCTATTTTCATATATTTCTTAACTTAAAATTATACACTTCTTTTACATTTTACAACCATACTTTATGCTAAATATGTAATTTCACAATAAAAGTTTAGTTTTTAAGAAATAATTCTATTTAGATTTTTATTTTTAGTTCTTATTTCCCTAAAATTTATATATATTTTTCCACATTAACCTATTCCAATCTAAGAAAAAAATAGACTTTTACCAAATAGATTTTAATACACCATTAGCACTAAATTAACAATATTTAGTCATTAAATTAATAATAAATTTCAGTATTAACCATATTTTACACTTTTTATTAATGTTTTATATATATTTGCTCAATAAATCAATGTTTTTGAATATACCGCCGATTTTGACATTGGAGTGCGTATGCGCATGCCCTGCCATCCACGCAGACCCTTTCTTCAAATTGTGCCACTTTTCGAAACGGTGGTTGATTCTCTATCCTTGTCTATTCTCTTTGGGTTCTCCAAACTTAAGAAAGATTGAGTCAGATTTATGGATAAAGTTTTCGTATTTTTCCTTCCTGGCCACAAGCTGAAGAAACTGTTGCCTGTCCGTTATATAAGATATTATCCACTCCAAAGGAGGATCATAAATACCATAAGATTTAAGCTTTTCCTCTAGAATTCTACTGTCGATTACATCAACGGCCTTACTTTGAATATATTAAAATGGTACTTGGTTTTGTCATTTTTGGATTTCTTAGACAATTCTGAATAAAAATTTGACATTTCTTTAAAGTTTATACGTCTACTTTAGTTTTTGAAATCCACGAATAAATTGGTATCGTTAGATTCGCCAAAACATCCTTTATTTGAAAAGTGCTTGTCTAAAAAGGGTTGCCATTTGAAAAAAAAATAGACACGGAAATGTCAATTTGCCAAATTGTTATATCTTTTATATTGGTCACTAAAACTTTGCAATTGAATTTTTCTAACATCACCTAAGGTCACTAGATTAATTTGCGCCCAATCATAGCCACCTAGATGCAATATTACCAATGGTTCTAAAAAATTCAAGTAGGTTTAAAAGCTTTTTAAAATATCACATTCTTACTCAGAATTGTCTTAGGAATCCAAAAATGTCAAAATTTACATACAGAGTGTTTTATTTAAAAATTCACAATTGGAGCCATTTTCGGTCAAACCGGAAGTGACCGGAAAGTAAAAATTAGGAGAAAACTTTCCTCTGCCTTTACTATTTTCCTATATCAAATATTTTAAGTATAAAAACACTTTTGCAATATGACGTTAGGAAACTATTTTTATCTTATTTTGCATTTTGAACCCTTTAAAATATAGTGAGATCGCCTGGTGGCGTTAAAACAAATTTATTTTTTAGTGTTTTGATTAAAAAAAAACGCTTAGATCCGTCAAACTTTTTTTTTAACAGTGGTTTTTATATCAGCAATTATTTTTTTATCATAATTATTATATCAAGATTTTACTTGGAAAACGGTTGAATGGACAATAATTTAATAAAAACACTTTTTGAGATCCCACGAAGGCCTATGCCTAAATATCAGAGTACCGTGGGAGTCGGTTTATTAGATGTTTAACCCATTTGTCCCCCTGTTCCGTCAACGTTGTCCAAGCACTAAAACATGCAGTTATGCATTTCACAGCACCTTTTCAAACCAAAAACTTGAAACCCCGAAGCGGTCCACAGTTTATGTTAAAATGAAACTACATGCCAAGTTCAATCTTGCAAAAAATATTTGGATAGCTTAATCAATTTAAATTTGTAGGTCAAGTGGTATACGACCAGATTATTTCCTGACAAACTTAAATTCAACCCAACAACAAACTAAGTCTGTAACCCTAGTTACCACAATAAAAAAAATGTATTTTATTGGTTTAAAATATCAGTAACCGAAGTTACTTACTAAGTATTTATAATCAATATAAAGTGCCCAAAGTATAGTGAAATATCACATCATGCTACTAGTATTATATTATCTTGTTGTTGGAGAATCAGGGTTTTTTTAATCAATTAAATTTCTTTTAAAGGGGCTAAAAAATTAGTAATCGATAAATGGTCGTTATTATTTCCTAAAAAATAAACAATGGCTGCTATATCACAGCCAACTTTACCTTAAATAAACATTTGGACTAAAAACTTGTGAAAACGTAATGTACGAAAAAAGCACAACAGATAGGTGTGGGTAATCTATATACCATTTGAAAGGATTTTTGATTTGTTATCATGTGGTGTAAAAAATACAGGGTATTTTGGTTAAAATAATAGATATTGCCATTTGATTTCCGAAAAATTTTAAATTGTTTTCACCTATTTATATATATTATTATACCATTTCATTATATCACCCTGTATATTATTAGATCTCGATATGACCTACCTATATTGAGGCATTTTGTTATCCTGTTACAAATTAATAGGTTCAAAGAGTTTATAGTGTTAAAATAAAATAAATTTAATTGCACCTCTGCATTAAAAAAAACAAAAAATATTACCAAAATAAATAAAATTAGAAACCTGGTACTATAAATAAACTTTTTTTTAATGTAGAATTTAAAACCGTTATTAAATTTAGAGTGTTTCAAAAATAATAATAATAATTTGATACGTCACACTTTTTTAAGACATCCTGTATAGACTAAAATAATTTTATACTATGGCCTTATTCGACCTCTGTATGCTTTCTTTTTAGTTTTTTTTAAACTCTATGGTGATCAAGATACAGACCGTGTCGAATATGGTGGGCCACCCTGTATATTTTATGTAAGATTTTGTTTAAAAAATGGTTGAAAGTACAGTAATTTAATTAAAACACAAGACCATCTAATTTGTAAAAATATATTTTTTAACCTAAAGTTATTTTTGCTGTTTATGGTTTTTGGGATAAATTGAGTTTAACTTACAAAAATGTCTTTAAATATTATATCTCATACTTTAAAATGCAGTGAAAAAATCTCTTTAAAAATATTAAGCGTTAATAAAAATCGCCACATAATATAAAGGAAATTTAAAATTACCAACAATTACAAAATAGTATATGCAATATAGTATTATGCCGAAACTTTTACGTGCAATCAAAATTTTCTTGTGGGTATATTTTGGCCGCACTTTCTTTATATTACAAAACATGTTTTAAATATTTTTAAATACTTACCCAGAGATCTAATCCCACTTTTTGCTTTAAAATTCCAGATTTATCACTACTCAAAACCTCCTGGATATTATTTGACATTGATTTAAGTTTATTGTTTATTTTTTAAAATATAATTAAATTCTTTTGCACTAATTTCTTATTAAGCTACGATAAAATAAAACCATTTAACTCTGAACCTTAGTCAGTATTCTACAATATCTTTAATTCAAAAGGTAGAGCCTAAATAAAAACTAATTTTTTAAGCCCTTATGCTTTAATTAAAAATGTTGCCAAATTTCTCATAGGGGTCGTACATCCTCCAAAAAAGACCAGTAAATAAAAGCAAATGAAAAGGTGAATTAATTAGGTCACACCTGAAAAGCACACAATAAGACATTTTTATTATGCTAAGAAGTAGCGTGTCTAATATAAATTTATTAAAATAAAACTGTATATATGTCGTAGAAATTTCCATCCGTTTAAATTCTATGCACAAATTGCTTATGTTAGATATAAAGGAGCGTTCATATTTATGTTTCAATTTGTATGACCTTTTTAAACACTGCATCTGTACAGGGTGGCGCATATTCGTTGACCTTGCAGGGTATAGCGAAAACTAAAAGAGATAGAACAAATCTGATTGGGCAATCTTGATTTAAATTTTTGAAACAAATTTAATGGTAAAACGCAAATTATAACCAACTTAATTCGTTTTGGAGATACAGGGTGTTTTTCAAATTTTGTCAATTTGTACAGGCACTTGTAATTTGCTTGATATAAGAGATAGTAAAAAATGTGAAAAGGAAAGTCTTAGGGATTTTAGCGTAGAATTCAGTGGCGTACCTTCATTTTTTTTATTGACTTTTATTTTAAAGTTATAACACAAAGTTGGGTTTCTTACATGGAGCACCCTGTATATTTTATCACCAATAGAAAGGTCTCCCTAAAATCCGTAAAAAATTGCTACATTTAATATATTTAGTTTGTAATAGTTTCGGAAATATAGCCATCGTCCGGAATTCGATAATAAAATAGGATTAAAAAACACCCTGTATACTTTATTACCATTAAAAGAACAATTAAAAAGACCTTATAAAATTTTCCACATTTAAAATTATTTTCTCCAACAGTTTGGAAATATGAGCATCAAACTCTTAATGCGCATATCTACTATTTTTGGATTCATATATTCATATTTCCAAAACTATAAAAGATAAAAATATTTAATGTGGTATTTTGTTAAACCTCTTTGAAATATTTTTGCAACGGTAATATAATATACAGGGTGTTTCCACTAAAAAATCCTGATGATGACCATATTTCCGACACTATTAAAAAATCGATATAATAAATGTAATATTTTCTATGGCTCCCAAGGGATCTTCCTATTGGTAATAAAATATTAAAGGTGTTTCATTTAAAAAACCCAACTTTGTGTTATAACGTTAAAATAAAAGTCAATGAAATAATGTAGGTACACCACTGAATTCTACGCAAACTCCCTAAAACTTTAATTTAAATTTTTCTTTTCTCTCTAATGTCAAACAAGTTACAAGTGCCTGGCCAAATTAACAAAATTTGAAAACACCCTGTATCTCCAAAACGAATCCAGCTAGCCATGGTTTGCCTTTACCATTGAATTTGTTTCAAGAATTAAAATTGAATTGCGCAATCAGATTTGTTTCTACTCTCTTTTAGTTTTCACTATACCCGCAAAGGTAGAGAGATGGGTATAGAAAAAACTTAAAGGGATGAGACAAATCTGATTGCACAATCTCGATTGTGATTTTTAAAACATATTTAATGTGGAAGTAAATCATGACTTACTTGATTCGTTTTAGAGATACAGAGGTGTCAATTTGGTCAGGCACATGTAACTACAAAAGAAATAGAGAAAAAATTAAAGTTGGAACATTTAAGAGATCTTCACGTGGAATTCAGTGGCGTACCTACCCATGTTTTTTCCATTGACATTCGTTACTAATAGAAAGGTCTCTTTAAAAGCCGTAAAAAATACTACATTTAATATATTTAATTTGTCATGGTTTCTAAACTATATTAACGGAATGTAAAAAAATTAAACAAAAAAGAAGTTTTCTTTCAAAACAAAAAACAAACTAATTAACATAAAGAAAAAACAACTTAATACACACTTTCTTTTGATAGAAACATTTCTACAGTCGTCTTGAATAGGTACCTTTAAAACTAAAAACAAAACTGTATTTCTGCAACATCGGCATACCCTCACATATCCTCTAATTGATCGCATTAAAACATTTGTAATTTGTTACAATACAACAAACTTAAGGCAAAAATAAACCCTATAAATAATAAAAAGTAAAATATCCAAAATATACTTTAAATAAACATATTTCAATGCAAAATTCTAATAACTTGCGTAATGCGGAGTGTTGCTTTTACATTACTAATTTCTTCAAGTGAGACCACGTAAACTGTCTAAAATCAGCTGGGAAATAATAATGGCCGACTTTTTATTTTTATTGGAATTGACAACTCTATAAATATTGACAGGAAAACAGTTACATTATATTACTAAGTAATAATAAAATCTGATCAAAAAGTTCTTAGGGCAAAGCATTAACAGAATAAAATTAGTTTACCTCTGAAATAGAAGTATCCTGTACTCTTATTTACGTATTAAATAATTATTATTATAAATGGTTGTTCGCCATAATAGTTAATAAAATACAAAGGTAATTTTTTAAAACATGATTACTTATTTCATGGCCTCGACTTTGTAGCCAAGTATCAATAACTATAATATTAATAGAGATAAGTGACCAAATATGGAATAGTATCCCTGATATGGAATACCGGCATTTCACTTAAACGGAAACTCACACACGCAATTAGAGGGTTTGTCTTTTTTTATGCCATCATTCGCGAGTAGAAGAGGTAACATGCCAGTAGAGCAAGCCCTTTGTGCGCTGTAGCAACGTTTTGGTTTTATCAGCTTCTCATTAATTTTTAAGGTATTTTAAAAATATCTATTTTTTTGTACAAAAAGTATACTGAAATACTTTTTTTATAACTTTTAGAGATAGTTCACATATTCTGTTGTAGGTTTAAACGGTATTTGATTTTATTACTCCCTTAAACAAAAAAATGTAAAAATTAGTTTAAAGTCGTTGGAAGATCCAAATATGGTCAGATCATAGTACCCAAAAATTGGCTATTCCATATTTGGGTTCTTTGATCATTTAAAAGCTTTTGATAGAGCAAGAAAAGAATCAAAAGACAAGAATCAAGTCAAAAAGGGCTGTTTGTCTCATAACTGAACCTTCTTCCTCTCTCTGCTTATCGTTGGCCTGTAAGGGATTTATCGCTTTTTATAGGTACTTCTATGGCTTCTGCTTTGAGAAATTGTCCAGTATAGTTCCTCCACTTACAGCGGTTCCCAATAGAGAAACTCGGGGTGCCGCAAGTATGCATCCCTATACGGTCCAACTGGACAGATCCCAAACTGCCAACTTTGTGCGTTCTTTTATCCCTAGTGTTTCTAGATGGTGGAATCTACTGCCCACGAAGGTATTTTCTTCCCCCCTCGTATTTACGTCCCGTGTCAACTTTGCTTAAGACACCCACAGCGTTTGTGTGGGCTCTGGGTACACACTGCGCTGGATCCAGATTCTGACGCCTGGATCTGTGATTATTTTAAATAATTTTTGTTGCTTTCTATATTAAAACCATTTTTTTTAAAAGTTTCTTGTTAAATAGGTTTAACTTTTAATGGTTTTTATAGAATATTCCAGATTTGAGTACCTATTCCATATTTGGCCATCTTTATCATTTTTAAGTTTTTTAAAAAATTCTTATTAAAATAGATCAATGTGACTTAAAATTTATAAAAATAAAAGACAAATATATAATATTTGGAACCTGCATAAAAATTGCTGTAAAGAACTTTTTTACAAAATTTAAAAATCTATAAAAATACAAAAGTAATAAATAATTTAAAAAATGCTATGAATCAAAACACGCTGTGGCGAGTAAACTACGCAATATAGCTGAATTGCGGTTTTTACCAGTTTTGGCCTGAAATTTGAGCAAATGGGGAGTTTTCTATTAAAAGCGTCGAATTTCGCCAACACGGTACAATTTAAATTTAGTTTTTTTTCTAAAAGTCTTTACTCCCACTTTTAAAAATATATAAATAATATTTTAAAAAATGGTAAAATAAGTTACAGACTTTTAAAAATGTGTTTACGTTAGAGAATTTTTATACCATCCTGTAATTCTAGATCATTCTTTACTCTTTCATATTACTATAAAAGGGTGACAGAGAACCTTCAAATTATTAGTATAGTTACGTTTTATTGTTAATAAAAATATAAAAACGGAGGCACGTGTTTTTATACATGATTCGGAACAATATTAGTAATTTATGTAACAAGTGCATAAAGTGATACCTTTTTACGAATGGACAGCACGAGCCGTTAGGCGCGTGTGGCAATCTCATAGTAGTAGAGTAAAAAAGACACTTTATGCATGTGCTACATACTTTATTTTTTCCACGACCGCATAAAAATTTCTCAAAACTCCATTTTATACATCGTTTCATTTATCTAAACTCATTAAATATAATTTTGGCAGCACAGCCTTTATATTGCAACAAAAAATTATAGCCTCCTTATTTTTCAAGAGACAATTATCCTCTTCCTAACTATGCATTTATTATTTAATTTAAGAAAATTTTATATATTTACTTTTTTGTTGATATAATACTAAAACAGTATAAATTCCTTTTCAATTTCTTAGTCATTAAAATTCATTATTACTATTAATTTTCAATAATTTTCTTTTATTTTTTTTGTAAACTGTTAAATTTTAAAACTAGTGACACATGAACTAAAAGAAATAATGATGAAATTAAAGGTAACTTGACCGTTTGGTTTAGATGATGTTGCGTTTACTGTTAGATTGCATAAATTGATATTTAAGTTTATTGTAGGCATAAAAGTAATGTAAGCTTCGAAGTATTAAAAAAGTTACTTTTTTAACACTTTATGTAGTGTACTTAAATGGCGTACTTTAACTTCATGTTAAAGATTTAAAAAACAGCATTTTTTTTTTAACGGTCGTGGAAAAAAATATTTTACATGGATTAAAATGCATGCATTGGTCTGCGAACTTGAAATATTTTTCCAACTTAGCCACTACACGGATCAAATAACTTCTTTATTCCGCTGATCGCACAGAAAAATGAGGAAAGTTTTAAAATCTCGAACAAGCCTCGGTTGTAAAAAAATATTTAAAATAATTTAAAAAATTAGTGAACAAGGGTTGGGATGAGATAATGAGGCGCTAAATTGAATATATCGAGAAAACCAGTTATAGTAAAGTGTACCTTTTACAGTATAATATGCCCACAAAAACCCCACGAAGTTTCATTCGATCCATCAAGCCGTTTCTTTTGTTTTATTTTACCGAATGTTGAAAAAATAATTAAGGATCACGATTTTAACTTTAAATAGGTAACTAGAGTCTTTAACAAAATGCAAAACAAGTTTTAAGTTGTTTTTCATTTATTTTTAGTGTTAAAAGTATTTAAATTTAATAAAATCCAAAAAACAGTTTTTGAATTAAATAAAGAAACGTTTTGATGGATTGAATCCGAACTTTGTAGGATTTTTGTAGGCCTATTGAACTTTAAAGGGCACACTTAACATAACTGGTTTTCTTAATATTTTTAATTAATCGCCAGATTATCTTAAAAGCCAAAAACAGCTCTTTTTCCTTGATTTTTTACATTTATATAGACTTTTTTCAAAAAACCGTAGCCGATTTTTGTGAGGAATTTAATGTAATCTAAAATAATAATCCCAATTTATTAGAATTGTGCGGTACACGTTGCCTAAAGAATTTTTTTATTGTAAGATCTTAAAATAAAAAACTTTAAACTTTGGAATGTTTTTTTTTGATAGTATATACGACCATTTCTAAGCGAAATACAGTCACTTGGAAAACATCAAAAAATTTGTTTTTTTGTATCCTTAATTTTTTTAACTTATGTATTTAGCAATTATTTATCCGCACGCCTCTGATTAGACTCTATAATGCAGATATATATCCTTTGACCCTTCAGACGTCGACAAGGTTTATTCGGTAAGCAAACAATATGTATATTACAAATTTTAAGACAGATTTATGAAACACATTTGCAAAGCTTTCTTTTTAAAACAATGTATGTTTTGGTTTTTGTACTTAGATATCTTCACTGCAATTTAATATTGACAATATTATAAGCTTATTTAGAAAACATTTAAACTAAATTGCGTTTTGGATGCAGGTTGACGTATTTTTTCTTTCGTTTAAATATAAACTGTACTTCAATATATAGTATAAAATTTCATCATTAATATCTCAAAATGTAGGCGACTGATTGTATTTTATTATGCATTCTTTTAATATTATATTTTGTAACACAAACAAAATTGAAATTTTGAAGAAAAAATGGGTTATGGGGTAAAACCGCCCAGAGAAAATAGCTTTGGCCAAAGTTGCACCATACTTGACATTTAGCTGTATAGATGTTTTAAATATTATAAAAAATATCGAGAATTTATTTTAAATTTATTTAAATTTATTTATAAAATTTATACAGGGTGATTCAAAAATCGAACACGAGATTTAAGGGGGTGATTTTACTTGACAAAATAAAGATAGAGGTTTATATAATTTTCAAAATTTTATTCGTTTTCGAGTTGCAGAGCCGTCAAAGATCAAGTGTTTATTTTTTGTTTTTTAAATACACGCTTACAGAAAAACTGATTTGACTAATATTTAAAACCTAGACAAAATTGTCTGCGTTTCATCATTCTAGTAACAATTCCCATTACTTGTTTGTGGCTAGAGGGCACTTTACCTACATTGAAAATGGTTTTTTTGTCATAATTTTTAGTGTTGACAGCTACAGTAGTTTATGGCATGTTTTTTGAAAAAGTGATGCCAGGCCTTTAAAAATGGTGCTCTTTATTAACATCGCTAAACCCAACGGTTTAGACGTAAATCATCCTTAAAAATTAAGTGGTAAATTTACTTTTCTCATATCATTACCACCAGCTACCAAGTAAATAGCTATCAAATTATACTAAAGCTGTCAGTGTAAAATAAAATACGCCTTTTAAACTATTTAATTTATAAATTTAAAATAACTAATAATGGCTAATCAGTAAATATTCATATATGGATTATTGCGATATAGATTTAATTGCTAAAAATTAATAAAACAGTACTAAACAAACTAAAAAAGATTCTCCAAATGTCCTCCATTTGCTTCAATACATTTCTAAGACTCTTCAAAAAATGTCGCCTAACTCGATGAAAAATTCCCGGTGTTTCTTTAATGATTTGGCACTTTTCGATTTTCCTGAAGCGAATATCCTCGACGTTGATTACTGGAGTATCGTACACCAATTGTTTTAAATGACCCCAAAAGAACAAATCCATAGGATTAAGGTCCGCTTCGTCCTATCCATCGCTCAGGATACGTTGCATTCAAATAATGCCGGAGACGTCTTGGAGGATCCACATGTTGGCCCTTACTTCCAATGGCACATCTTCCAGATACAATGGGAGACGATTTTGGATAAAATCTAAGTATACGTCACCAGTTAATGGGCCATCAAAGAAATGAGGACCAATAAGGCAATCTCATATCCTCCCTGCCCACACATTCAGTGAAAATCTACGCTGATATTTCGTTTCTACCACTTTGTTTGGGTTCTCGTAAGCATATGAGTGGATGTTGTGTAGGTTTGTTATGCCATGACGAGTAAAACCAGCTGCGTCAGTGAATAATATGAGGCCAATTAATCGATTATCGTGTTCATACTTAGCATATGCATACCATAATATAAACAATAGATTAAAGCAATAAACGCCGTTCTTAATAGAGACCTATATGTTACTGAAAATTATTCAAATTTGCTTAGGTGGGCGGGGCTTTCCGGACCTCTCCTACACAGAAAGTGTATACACAAAGAATATAAATTAGGAAAAAATACTCTTTTGTCTAAACAAGAGAAATCCAAGCTTTTTTTGAAGATTTAAAGTTAAAGTTGTTCCCAAATGTGACGCCTACGACATGGAGCATGATTTTGTTTTTAAATGAATTAAACTGGGCAATTTTTTTGCCTTTTGCAGCTTTGGATTGCTTTTAAGTTTCGAGTTTCCACTGAGCTTCATCGAGATACACAAATAAAATATTTTTTTCCGTGACGGGAAAAAATTTGACATTGTATCTCTGTTAACAGGTACTAAAATGTGACTTTTCATAAAATTACTTTTTCTCGTGGGAAAAAAGTGAGTACTTTTTCCGACAATACATACATGCAATTGAAGGTAAATATTTAATTTTAAAATACTTTATTTTACTGAACTTACATTTACCTTTCATTAGAAGTCCGTTTAAATATTTTTTAACTTTATGATAAGACGACCACTTGTGAAAATAGCAAATAGCACACTGATTTCATGCATAGAAAATGCGTTATATCACACTAGTGTTGCAAAGTACTTTACAGCACTAGTGTTGCAAAGTACTTTACAACACTGGTGTGATACATATTATGATGTCATTCTAAAACTGCTATTGGTTTTGCAAGTGACATATTTATTGTAGTGACAGTAAAAAAACTTTTATTTACCTTAAACGGTAGAACCCAAATTAGCGAAAATCATCTTATTTTATATTTATTAAAATTTACGAAAAAATAAAAACATAAACAAAAATAGACATAACCACAAAAAACAACTTTCACTGACTGGCACAGTGTTGTCAGGTAAGTAGATCAAATTTAAAATCTCCCTTCTACCTTTGAGCACGTACTTTATAGAGGCAGCCTTGCCGCTTGACCGTTCGACCTAAAGCGCCAGAGAAAAAAAGCCTATAGATCAAATTCCTTCCTCTCTTTCTTCGTGTACTCAAACAACTAGTTAAATCTTTTTTTTAATCCCTAATTAAACCTAAGGCTAATACACACTTTATGAATCCACTTTCTTTATCCATTCATAAATAGAATCAGACCCTTCCGACGTTGCCAAATGCTTTCCATATTTTGCATGGTAACTGACGTTTGGTAGTCGTTTTTTCCTTACTTTAAGGACTTTAGGTTATGCATTTACAATTTTCATATTTTTTATATTTTTTCTTAAAAATATGAGGAAAAACTGTTATTTTTACTTAATTTTACATGTGATGTTCAGTTTCATTAACTCGTTTTACCAATTTTACCCCACCCAGCACCCCTTTTCACTCCCCGGTCCCGTAAGTTTATTTACTGATATTTTTTAAAAACGGAATATTTTGGATATGCACCACTTACGTTTTATTTAGAAGAGTGTCTAAAATATGTAAGAATCGATAATTTTTAAAAAACCCTTATAATAGCAGAAAACCGTATTAAACTATTAGCGTTATTACCTAACAAAACCATACAATTTTATTAAGTGAGGGCCTTTTTAAATTCCAAAATGATAAAAGTTATATAATGCTTCTAGGTAGGTGATTTTCGATGTAAAAATATTGTCAAAACAGTATAATATAGCAGTGAGGAAAAGTATATATCACACTAGTGTTGCAAAGTAAATATCACCCTAGTGTTGCAAAGTTCTCAATTGTTTTTTATTTTTTCTGAACAGACAAACTTTAATTTATTTTTTTTTGGTGAATAATTTGTGGTCGTAGGAAAATAGTGTACAGTACTCGTGTGAAAAATGATCTTTTCTTACACTCGTGAGTCGCCCCTTCGAGCCGCACGCGGCTAACGCCTCGCTACAATATTCCCACTCGTGTGAAATTAGTCATTTTCCACACTTGTAATGTAATATACACAAAATTTATTTTACATTGGCTGATATCTCAAATAATTTCCTTAAGGGTTTCCATAGGAATGTAAGGTGTAATAATTCGTTTTTCAATTATACCAGTCGACCAGTTTGAAACTTAAAATATTACATGATTAATTTTCTGATTTGTTGTTGTTTTTTTAATAATAAGGCGTTTTTCCATCACAGAAAAAATAGTGTATTATACACGGAAAAAAAATTGATTTTAGCTCTCGGTTTATTGTCTCCTTCCGCTTTGCGTAGTATCTAGAGCTTTTTTCCCTGGTATAATAAATAACCATTGATAGCTCTTTTAAAAATATTTTTTCTATTTTAAAAAGTGTTTGGATGATAGAAATGGATTTTCGCTCATATGAAATGTTTCTTTTTTATCTTTGAACAAACCACGAAGGCTAAAAGCCTAAATACTATCGTACCGTGGGTGTCTTAAGCGAGGTAAGAGGAGTTTGTTGACACGGGACTTAAACACTTGAAGATTTGGGGGAAGGAAAAGACCTCCGCGAGCAGCAGGTTTCACAACCTAGAAACTCTAGGGATAAAAGAACGAACAAAGTGGGAAGTTCGGGGCCTGTCCAGTTGGACCGTATAGGGATGCATACGCGCGGAACCACGAGTTTCTCTGTTGGGAACCGTAAGTGGAGGAAATATACTGGACAGTTCTTCAGAGCAGAAGCCATGGAGGTACCTATAAAAAAGCGATAAATCCCCACAGCCCGACGATGTGCAAGAGAGGGAAGCCTTTCTGTAAGTGAAGGATCATTAATGAGACGAATAGCTCTTCTTTGAATAGAATCAAGAATGCTTTGGGTTGTAGGGGACGCCATGCCCCAGATATGAGAACAATATTCCAAGGGAGGTCGGATTTGGGACACATATAAAGTGTATAAATTAGAAGGGGAAAAATACTTTTGGCTCGAAAGAGAAATCCAAGCTTTTTGAAGCTGCCGTGGCTATAGATACAATGTGATTATGCCAGTTAAGGTTACTTTTAAATGTGACGCCCACAAGATTAAAGGTGTCTTTGCTCTGTAAAACTTGGCCGCTCATAAGTGAAGGATGAGTATTTGATGACTCTTTTCGCGACAAGGAACATGATTGTGTTTTGGATGTATTAAAATGGACGAGATTTTTAGCGCCCCAATCCAATATTAAATTAAGATCCTGCGAAAGAGATATCTGCATCGCTCTGCGTTTGTTTTCCAAGTCAGGTTTAGTAATGGGTTTAGGAACCTGAAAACTGGAGTGAAGGGTACTATCGTCGGCGAAACTATGAATGGAATTAGTTGTGGACGAGAGAAGGTCGTTGATGTGAAGAAGAAACAATGTTGGTGCCAGAACTGAGCCCTGAGGGAATCCAGCATTTACTTGGTGAAAGCTTGAAGAATGGCCGTCCACAATAACTGATATACGACGATCAGATAGATAACTAGAGAGCCAAGTACAGAGTTTAGTTGAAAGACCATAGGAGGGAAGTTTATTTAGAAGTGCGGCATGCCAGACCTGGTCAAAAGCTTTGGATATATCAAGAGCAACGATCTGGGACTCACCTAGAAACTCAAGAGACTTATTCCAGCAGTGTGATACGAGGGAAAGAAGATCCGCTGTAGATCTTTTGTGCCGAAATCCATACTGCCTATCTATTTATGATTATTTGTTTAAGTCAATATACCATTGGCATTTAAAAATACATATTTTTGTAAAATTGCGGAAAAAAGACAAAAAATAATGGTGGTAGGTTAATGTTATATTTTTCTATATATTAAAAAAATGCAAAGACTAATACCTAAACGTCTTACAGATATAATAAATTAATTTTAATAAGAACTTTCTAAATAAATCTGATCAAAGAATTAAAATAAAATCGTTATTTTTCTTTATACCGCGTTAAAACCTAATTACTGGACAAGAAGCGAAATTAAAAAAGTAATAACGATATATTAAAGATTTTTTTTTAATTCGTTTTATCGTGTCAAGCATGTGTTAATGTAAAACATGGAAAAAAAATAACAAAAACTTTTTTCCCTAATGCCTAAATTTTGACATAAAATTTAATTCCTACAACATTTACTTATGGAATTTTCTTCTATTTTTAATAATAAAAGTACGTAACTTTTTTGCACTTTTTAAATATTTTTACTTATAACTTGCCTTTTCTAATGCCAATTGAAGTAAAAAACAAATATTCCACGACCGTTAAAAAGTTTCTGTTTTTTTAATCGTTAACATGAAGGTAAAGTACTAACTCCATTCTGATACACTACAAAAAGTGTTAAAAAAGTAACTTCTTTTAACACTTCGAAGCTTTTTTCACACTTTGAATTAGTGTTTTGTTTCAGTGCCTACTTCAATAAACTCAAATATCAATTTATGCAATGTATCAGTAAGCGCGACATCAACTGAACCAAACGGTCAAGTTACCTTTGATTATGTCATTATTTCTTTTAGTTCATGTGTCACTTGTTTTAAAATTTGATAGTATGCAAATAAATTTAATAGAAATTATTGAAAATTAATAGTAATAATGAATTTGGATAATCTAAGAATTTGTAAAGGATTATACTGTTTAAGCATTATTTCTACAAAAAGTAAGTACAAAGAATTTTCTAAAATTAAATAATAAATGCATAGTTATAAGAAGAATAATAATTGTTTCTTAAAAAATAAGAAGACTATGATTTTTTGTTGCAATATAATGACTGTGCTGCAAAAATTAAAACAAATTAGTTTAGATAAAGGAAACATGTATGAAATAATATTTTGGGAAATTTTTATAGGGTCGTGGAAAAAAATAGTATCTAACACATGCATAAAGTGTCTTTTTTTTACTCATGGGCTTGCCGCACTTGCCTAACGGCTCGTGCTGTCAAACTTAATAATATATATTATATTATATACGTATAAGTTACTATTATTTGTAAGTTTTGGACTATGCGATCAGTTGTTCCAAAATGCTGATATAAAATTCAAACATTTTTGATTCATTTGTCTTGACCTATCCTGGGGCGCACTGTATATCCTAACAGGCCAATAAATAAAGACAAATGATAAAAAAGCTTAACTAATTAGGTCACACCCTAGAAACCTCACATTTAGAAATGATTATTATTAATGCGAGAAATAGCGTGCTTGCAATGAATCCAGAAAAAGGAAAATTTATTTCTATAGTGATTGAAGTTACGGCATATAAATGAACTGTAACTAGGGAATAATATATTTGGATATCATTTATTTAAAGAAAG
Source organism: Listronotus bonariensis (assembly GCA_014170235.1). Classification (NCBI taxonomy): domain Eukaryota; kingdom Metazoa; phylum Arthropoda; class Insecta; order Coleoptera; family Curculionidae; genus Listronotus; species Listronotus bonariensis. The sequence goes on from JACEGR010003402.1 coordinate 76,287, forward strand.
ATCATTTATTAGTGCCTCATGCTTTTATTTATTTTCTAGGTAAAATAATTGCATTTTACAAACATAAAGTAGGTATATTGTAGAATATTATACATAGAAAAAGTTTTGTTGCAATATTTGTCTTTTTTTTTAACAATGTAAAAAAAAATATAGGTTGTCGGCCAATATATGGTACACAGAGATTTCTACAGATGTTCCATAAAATAACAGAGTTGCCCAATATCGGAGAATCGGCCATTTTGTTTTTTGTGTTAGGTAACGAATGTTTACAACCAAAAGGCGAAAATATAATATAAACTATAAAAATATATATCATTATCATTATATATAATAAAACTAAGTTGATAAAATGTGCGTGCCGATAAAACTTGAAAAGGAGTCCCGATACGATAAAGGGACTTATATAGTGTGATAGCCCTTTATCCCCCCTCGAACAAGAAAGTTCCCGTTTTACCCTAAAGGGCGTATTTTTAAAGATATAAGGACTCTTCCAACACTTCAACTTGGAAATTAAGTGTAGTTGCGCCATCTGTTGTCAAGTATTTGAACTTCATTCAGAACAACGGTTATTTGGGTCTCATATCAACTCCCGAGCGAAGCCGGGAATCATAGCTGGTTATAATATAAACCTGCAACCCTTTACTTTTGTTTAAAATGCCCTAACTTTTTTGTGCCTCTGTATATTTTAAGTAGGTCTAGTGAAAATGGTATATTTTCTCATATTTTCTAAATAAAAGAGTTTTACTTAGTTGAAATCACTACGAAGAACCGTTTTTAAGATAAGTTTAATTTTAATTTTTAAAGGATCACGTTTTATATCATTTTTATTTGAGGTCGTAGGAAAAGAATTTTACAGTATATTTAATTTATAAATAATTTTAGTATAATATGAAGCAAGCACGGAATGCTACTCATAGGGAAATAAGTATTCCTTGCGAGTTCCATACTATAAATTTTCTACGACTATTATTATATCTTGTAGATTTATATTAGTACAAACAATAAATTGAAAGTTCCTGATTTGTGATAGAATATTTGTCAGCCATGACATACGCGACATTATAGCCCATTGCGAATTTAATTTATTTTATTATTAGTTAGTTTTACGTTTTACGTAAGATTAAAGGATTTATTTCACAAAAAAAAGAAAAATATTCCTTTAACCTTCATTTAGGTCATCCAGGTTTTTCTAAAAATGCTGTACAAAGTGCTACCATAAATTCTCAGCTCTAAAATAAAACGATCTAACGCAATTTACCTTAGTAAAAATACCTCATCCTTTGCAAGGTATAGGGTCTCAAAGTAAAAAAATTAAATGGAGACTTTTAAGTCCTGTATCTAGCAAACGATCCATAATTTGACAAAGGCAAATTGCATTAGATCGTTGTATTTTAGTCCAAACAATAAGTGGTAGCATTTGGTACGACCTTTTAGAGACTGCCGGGTGGCTTAGATAAAGCTTGAGTAAATTCAATGGAACATTTTCGTATGAATTAAAACGTTTAATCTAAAATAACGCTAGTATGTAAGAATAGATTTTTAATAAGCTTTGAAATATCGAGGCCAACAAAACTTATGACTATTTAAACATAAGCAAAGGACTTTCGGTGGTTTTCTTCACAATTTCCAACAGAAACGTTAGCAAATTTTGATTCGTTATCCCATCGTTACCTTGGAAATCCCCTTAGGTGTAATTTTGTAAAAAAATGTTAAAATTAAAGAACATAATATTTAAAAATTACTAAAATAAAAGGTAAACTTTTACACCCTGTATCTCACACACTCTAAACTTTTTGACTAAGGTCAATTGTATTATATCGTTTTATTTTAGCCCAAGGAGTTTGCGGTACAATTTTGTATAGACCTTTTAGAGACACCCTATACAGGGTATTTTCTAACTACGATAAGAAACTTAAGACGGTGCTTTCCTACGTCTTTTTATGAATATAGGTTTTTATAAACATATGTCCGGACTTGCTTTAATTCTAGGATACAGGGCGTTAAAGTTTTCAAAAAAGTCCGTATCTTTTAATGATCTTAGGAACCCTTTAACCGATTTGGATAAAATTTGGGACAATTATCTAATGTATTAAGGCGCTTAAAAAACTTTAACTGATTATGATTATTGGGTCCAGTGGCTTCTCAGTGGGCACCACAGACAATATTATTGTGAAAAAAATATATGCCACTGACTTTTTATAAAGTTTTAATAATTTTTCTGATTAAGCAATTAGAAGTTGAACTTCTTAGTATCTTATACAGGGTGATTTAAAAATCGATCACAAAACTTCAGGGGGTCATTCCTTTTCGAGTTACATGCCTTCAAAGTTCAATTTTTATTTTGTTTTTTTCGTCGTATTGCATTTATTTTTTAACCAATCTAGTTGATATTTGGCACATAAATCGAGCTTTGCAGATTCTAAAATTTTAGGACAAAAGTACTTTTTTAAATACCGCCAGAGGGTACTTTACCTAAAACTTAAAATTTATTTACATCATAACTTTTTATTTTGACAGATATCGCAAAGCTGGGTGCACCATTTTATAGATAATCAAAAACCTAAAAAATAAGGTTCTCTTTATTACTGTCGATGAACCTCACCATTTAGGCACCAATAGACATCAAAGTTTTTATTAATTTTAATCAAATTACATTACCTACATACATACAGGGTGTCCAGTAACTCAACCAACAAACTTAACCAAACGATTCTACAACAGAAAATAAGAAAAAACTTCATATAAACATATGTCCTAAACGTCTTAATTTTTGAAGTACGGTGTGTTAGATATTTATTATTTTTTTATTTTTAAGGTACTATCAATTTCTTCTTAAAAGCAAAAATAAAAATAAAACAATTATGTATCTTAAAATAAATAAGCAGATGTGTATTTTATTGAAAACGTCTTTCTCTGTATTTACTATGGTCGAAAATGTTTATTTTTTAATTTTGGATTTTATTTTATGCTGTTTACGACTACTTTTATCATGACTTAGAGAGGCTTCAATTTTTTTTTCGAAAATGAACGAGATGTAAAGAAAATTTTAAAAGACTAAAATTAAAAGACTAAAACGTTGCATCTTTTACTGCTTAATCTGGAAAATGTATAAATACTTTATAAAAAGTCAGTGTCGTACTTTTTTCCAAATAATATTTGCTGTAGTGCCCCTGAGAAACCACTGGACCCAATTGTCTTAATCTAGGCAGAGCTTTGCAAGTTCGTTATTACATTAAATAAGTTTGCCAAATTTTATCCACATCGGTTATAAGGTTTATAAGATATTTAAAAATACCTACTTTTCTAAAACGCCCTGTTTCACAGAAATAAAAGCAAATCCGGACATATGTTTATAGGGACTTTTTCCATAAAAAGAAATCACTCCCCAAATTCTGTACTGTAGTTGGAAAATACCCTGTATGGTTGGACACCACTATATCTACCATAGGCTTAACTTTTATCAAATACTTATGGAGCTAACTACCCTTTATTTTAAAGAAAGAATGACCACCCAAAATGTTTTTGTTTTGAGACACTCCGTATAATAAACATTATGTGCTCGGTCTCGTCATATTACCTTACCATAAAAGCTGATAAGCTAGAAAAACAAAAGCACGTCAATACCTTACTACATTTATATTCCGCAGTAAGCCGTCTTGGTTTTCCAACATCTACACGTAAAATTCCCATGGGAATATCTTTAACTGTTCTGCTTACGTTGCTTTGTCCAGTTTCCTTTAGAGTAGTTCCTGATACAGATATTTGTTTTTCCATTGTTTTGCAATTATTTTTAAAGTAATTCTTGTATTTGTTTCATTGTATATCTAGAATTGTTGAAGAGCAATTAAATTTTTTGAAACTTTGCTAAAATAATGTATATCTTAAAAAATTATTAAAAATATTTAGCAGTATTGGATTAAAGATAGGTAAAAATAATTGACAATCTTTTTAAGTTAAAAAGTAAACTAACATTAAAAAACTGTATACTTCTTCACTATATAAAAGTTTTTTAAAACGCTTTAAAAATTCATGTATTTATATTAATTAGTGTCAATTGTTTTTCTAATCCTTAATATTAATATAAGTGGTTAAAATTACCAAATTACTAGTTTAAATTTGTTAATTTAATTAATTAAAGACGTTAGAGGATAAAGGTGCTATGTGATATGTGACAGTACTGCAATAAGTTAATTTTTATCCATTTTATCTCCAAAGATGTCAATGTTTGTGTTTTTTTTTGTAAATAATAATACTTAAAACAAGTTAAGAGTGACATAACACGCTTCATTCAATAACGTCTTCAATTTTTGTATTTACAGGCTTTTATTTAACTTGCAAATGTATGTACTTATGTATATTAGGGTGCACGGGCATTGTATATAAGGGGGGGCTGGGGGAAAGTCCTTTGCCACTTATGTTTTTATTGTGTGGCGGTTATGTGGACTCCCCCCGCCCTTTGGTATAAGGGACAGAATGTGGAGGTAGAAAAATATTAACGTTTTTAAAAAGCGAGGGCTTTTTTTTTATCTTTCAAAATTTTTAATGCCTAATGTTTTTTGGTCGCCAAAACCCTCCCCCTCATAACCCCCCTCCCCTCCAATATACGTTCGTGTTTCGGTGGAATCTTGCAATTTAATTTTGATGCAAATATCTTTAACCGATAGCTGTAAAATGTGCGACGATCCAAAAATGACACCTCAAAAATTAACCAGAAGTTCGATAATAAAATCGCATCTTTTAAATGAAACATCCTATATATTGTATACCCGTTAAAAAGACATTTTAAAGACCTTAAGAAAAATACCACATTTAAAATGATTGTCTCCAATAGTTTCGGAAATATGAGCTTTCGAATTCTTACATATGTGTAATAATTATATCTGCAATTTTTTAGTTTTCGGTAGTTATATTTCCAGAAGTAAAGGATATAAATATATTAAATATGGTAGTTGATTAAAGCCCTTTAAAATATCTTTACAAAGGTAATATATTGCAGAAAGTGTTTCATTAATTAATAATAAAATATAAAGGGTGTTCCACTTAAACACCCCAACTTTTTGTTATATCTTTAAAAACTAATTTAACGCAGTAATTATAGGTTTGCCACTAAATTCTTGGTAAAAATTTAAAAACTTTCCTAAGTAACTACTTTTTTATCCCTAATATTAAGCGAGTTACAAGTGATGGTAATTGGACAAATTTTAAAAACACTCTATATCTCCAATAAAAATCAAGGTAGCCATGATTTATAATTACCACTGCATTTATTTCAAATATTAAAACCATGCTTGTGCAATCAGATTGGTTCTATATATCTTTTAGTTTTCGCTATACCCTACAAGGTTAACAAAAAGGCGCCATTCTGTACAAGAAAACCTATGTTTTTATATGTTTTACACAAAAACTGACCTCTGTTTCCAAACATAGTCCCAATTAGGGGTGGGGCTGGGGGCTTAGCCCCCGGAGACGGCGTTGAGCCCTATCAACATTATTGAACACATAAAGTATATTAGTGTTTTTGGCAAATATTCTCTATAAACAAGGGCTTAAGCCCTGTCCCAAAAACCAGAGGCTAGTTTTCGTCTTTAACTTACTACAGTTTTCTTTTTTTTTTTTTTTTTGAAGGAGACGAGTTTTTATTTTTTTTTTTTTGCATGTTTAAAATGAAATACCTGGTACATTTTTATGTATTAAAAGGACTTAAAAATAACCTGTTTAAAAATGTATTGCACTTAACATTTTTTTAAAGTCGTTGCTAAGATATTGCGTATTTTACCATTTATAAATAATATTGGCTAAGTAGGCTATAAAAAAAGTTATCATGTTTTACAATAAAAACTCCTATTTTAATTTTTGTATTTTATTAGGTGAAATGGCTTGAAACCATTTATATAATTAATTTAATATCACAAATTATAGTAACAAATAATCCTATTTTAAGAGTAAAATAATTTATTCTGTTGATGTTTTACCTTCAGAACTTTTTCAGAAGGTTTTATTATTTATTCAGTATAACAAACAAAAATTATTTTTACGTGAGCGGGTAAATAAAGGATAATATAAAAAACAAATGCAAGATAAAAGGCTAGCTAAATTTAGGCCTAGGCGGTGTAGGCAGTCGCCTACGGCCTAGCTTACATCTCGCGGTTAGGGGTCAGTTGATGAGAGTAAATGTAAGCCAAAGTAAAACATAAAAGTAGAGCCCAAACGGTAACACATTGTCATATCCAGTTCTGCGAGAAACAGTTATAAGCGTGATAGACATAATATTTTGTCTATTTTAAGGATTTTACTTAACTTGACCTGTTTATTTATTTATTTGTGTGTTATTTATTTATTTTTGGGTAAAATTAAGTAATTGGAATTGGACCCCTTCCTGACGACAGACCGATCTTAAATTTGGTACACCCTTTTAATCTTGGTTACAATACAATATAATACTTACTGTCTTTATAAGTGTAACTCCAAGATGGCCGCCGCCACAAAATGGCGGGTTACATATTTCTTTTACAACTACCTTAATATGAGTATCAAATAAAAGGGCTTAATTGGTAGAATAGAGCTCACCAATTTGAACTCAAGATGGCCGTCGCCACAAAATTGCGGATTACATATTTTCCACAACTCCCTCAGTATGGGTATCTTATGAATTGGCTTGATTAGCAAAAGAGCTTATTCTAAAATAAATAAGCTTAGTAGAATAAAAAGTATCAACTAACAACAAAAGCTTGAAAATAAATTATATAAAAAAATATGTTAAACAGTTTCATTGTACCAAAAGCTAAAAAATAATTCTGAAGTCCTAGCTACCAGATCGAAACAATCTTCTCATCAATCTGGGGTATTGATCAGACAACGTTGGTCAGTTCTAGTTAGTTATAGTAAATCATTAAATAAACTCAATAGAATAAAAGTATCAACTAAGAGCAAAACTATAAACTGGAAAATTAATTATGTATAGAAAAAATATGTTAAACGGCTTTATTGCAGTAAAAGCTAAAAAATAAATTGGTAAGTTTAAGCCACCAAATAGCACCAAACTTTTTATTAATCTGGAGTATTGATCAGACAAACAATAAAATTCTTGAGCACGTGAAATTTCTATCATTATATTTACTCTGGAAACGCTACGCTATACGATACATATATGTATATATATATATATATATATATATATATATATATATATATACGTATATATATATATATATATATATATATATATATATATATACCAGGTATACTATACGCTATACTATATACTATACCACTATATTAGTGTTGTTTATAACAATGAATATTATTATATTTTTACATTTTTAAAATATGAAAAACAGTTTTTGGGTAAAATATCAACGGAATAAATTAGTTTAAAATGAGTATATAGCGTTATTAAATTATTGATATAAATTATTTTCCACCATCGATTGGAGGCAACAAAAGAAAAATAAAATTGTTTAACGTAATGTCCCAGATTCTAGCCAATATTAGTTATAAATGATAAAAATACAATATCTTGAAAACGTCTTACAAAAACAAAACACATAATTAATTTTTGATTTTTTTTAACCATTTTAATACTAAAAAACTTATTAGAAACTTATTAAAAACGTATTTAAATCTAAGGAATTTGTGGTAGCATTTTGTACAGACCCTTTAGAGGCATCCTGTATAATGCGGCGATCGTATTGATATTCTTGTAAAGTGCATCTGTGGACAGTCTGTAAATGTGACACTGATTTCAGGTGAAAATATTTTTTTGATTTTTATACTTAATATATAGAATGGTAATCAAGTATGTGGCCAAATAGAATGGTATTTTTCATTAATTTTAAGACACAATTATTTTAAATATTAAAAAACTACCCTATTTTTCGGTGTTTGAAATTTTTAGGTAACCGGTAAATAGTAAACGATCAAATAGTTTGTCAACTATGTTTGCCACATACAAAAATTAAAATGGGTGGACCATGGAAGGCCATGCTCCTCGAAGGCCAACTACAAAAAATCATATAAATTATATCGGACATCGGATTTTTAATAGCTCGCCACCTCACAGTTGGCAATGGCAAACCCCTGTGTAGTATTCTGCCATTTCTAGGTAGTAGTTATTTAAAAATAACGTCCGTGGTGACACTACCGCGTTGTCTAAAAAAGGTGCTGTGAAATGCAACGGCATGTTTCAGTGCTTGGATAACGTTGACGGAACACGACAATATTGGGTTAAACATCCAGTAACCCGGCACTCACGGTACACTGGTATTTAGGCATAAGCCTTCGTGAGATGTCATAAAGATAAAAAAAAATATTTATTGACATGTGATAAGAAATTCCTTTCACTCACACGGCGAGTTGCTAGCGTCGCTGTTTTGCTAATACGGACCCTTGCTTCTTGGAGCTCGGTCGTCGACGTTAAAATTCTAATTCTCACACACAGTAAATGGTAATTTTCAATGTAAACAACCCATTTTTATCCCATTTTTTTACTATAAATTGTCATATAAGGATTTGTTATGATACTGAATGAAAAATAATAATTATGTTTCGATTTTCATTAAAATATCGATAATGTTCCTTTTAAGATCAATCAAAAATTAGACAATTTGGCCTTGCTAGGGTACATGGACCTTACTAAGAACATTTACAAACTTTGTTATATTTTCGCTTTTTAATCTTAGGACAAGACTGACTATATGCTATTGTAGGTTCTGTAATAATTAGAGTAGTTAGTCTGTAGTGCCTATTATTTTTATAAACATTAAAAATGGTATAGAGAATAATTGTTAATGTCACTTTGGCCTTTTAGAAACATTTTGGCCTTACAAAGAACGGACTCATAAGAAAGTCAAATTATTTATATTTCGTTTCAAAACGCATTGGCAACTTATTATTTATTGATATAAAACTTCTTACTATAATTTTTAGGGTAAGTCGAGAAAAGATGGCCATAGCTTTTTATGGCTAAAATAAAAAAAAGAGCGATTAAAACGACCACCTAAATTTAGTAATAAACTTTAATTATAGCTTTATCAAAAATAACAATAATTTCAGATATAATGAACAGAACATGTTATTATCATATTTAAAAAAATAGTCAATTTGCCATCTCTCCTAGGTTATATAGAGCCAAAATATCTCAAAAACTACCGACCGCACCGCGAAAGCATCAAATAGCATAAGAAGGGGTTGCGCGAGGGGAACTCATTGTGCGACCACTAGTGGTGACGCGGCGATCGAGAAAAGTATCCGTGCGCATTGTTTATTTTGTGATTAAAAGTAAAATAATTGCAAGCCGAACAATTTTATCTAGTGATAGTTAAATGTATTCCGTTCTCAATCAGGTAAGTGTTAATCTTAAGTAAATTTATTGCAGTTTAATTATGTATAAAGATTTTGGATATAATTCACAACCGGTTTTCTAATAATTTTACTTTTCCTTTTAGGTCAGGTTGGGGTTAGTTGAGCTACAGTTGCCCAACTAACCCTACGGTTTCAAGTATAAATTTTTTTATATATTTTAGGATACGGACTTATAACAGTAAGACTACTAGAGTCTCCTCAGGATTTAAAAAGAGGCTGCAACCTGAACTTTGTACAAGCAACAAGAGAAACGACCTGACCCTATCTAACTTATAAATTTTCTCTGGAAATAGTTTGACCATACCCAAGAAAAGGAGCCCAATCAAACAGAAGATAAAGAAAAGCTGCAATTTTAACAGATACAGAAGGCATTACAAGAGAAGCAAAATAAAACTGCCTAAAAGTTTAAAAACGAAGATGAATTGATAGGTATTAAATTCAATAGTTAAGCTAAGCTAGGCACGTTGCTGTTTTATTAATGAGATTTGTTGTTTTGTCACTATAAGATTATAAATATAAAAAGCAAATTGTCAAAATGTATTTTTATTGTAAACGTATCTAACATTCAAGCCATGATTTGACTATACTTTCTAAGTGCTCCACTAGCCCCATACCCTTGCTCAACTTACCTCACCTATGGGGTACGTTGGGCATACTTGACTATCTACATTAAAATAGATGTAGCTCCTAAATTTGACTTATTAGAAAGAAATTACTATGGACACTATTAATAAGGAATAAATTGCTAATCCATCAGTATGCATTATAAGCCATTAAGACTTATTTTTGAGGAGCTATAACCGATCAAGTGAAAATTGCTCAACTAGCCCCGCCCTCAACACCCAATGATAGTTATCAGTCGTTAAGAAGACAACCACTTTGCATTTCTTTTATATGACATCGAAAGTTTTAATTAAATTAATATCATGGTCATCCTTCCTAGGATGAGTATGGTCATTTTTCCTATTCGCCATGTACAGATGGTGATACTCTACTTTATAAAAACTTATAGCCTTATACTGGTAATTTTAAAGTTAAAATAAAGTTTTTATTTTAAACTGATCATTAAACGTACACAACCAAAAACTACTTCACCATAACCTTAACAACGTCAAAAAAATTGAGTATCACCAAAGTCGGTCTATATATGTACAGTTCTTGGGTTCATATAGGGTCGCGACATTCGGCCATATTGCTTTGACGTGTGATGACGTCACATCTCCCATTTTTCGGCCATGTTGTTCAGTGCCGGAGATATACAGTTTGTTGTATTATTAGAACAACCGTTTACACAACAGTTTTTAATTATTATTAAGTTGTAAATTCTTTCACTTTAAATAAAAACATTTGGATTTACATTTTTTAACAAATATCACTTTCAAAACAATGCAAAATGAAATGCGCAAATTCTAGACGCCACTGGATTGATCATCGGCTTTGATTTTACCCAGTTTTGCAAACTTTTCTCCGTGGGGTGCCCTTCCTTGCGTCCCCGACCTCGAACCGCCTAAAAGTTGAAGTGTCGCAACCTCTTCCCAGTATAAATATAAACTAACCTTGAGTATCACTAAGAAAATGTTATGATTCTACTTACTTTTGGTTTAGATTTCGCAATAAGATCTACACACGGTTGATCGCGTTTGGAATGCGAAGCAAACTAGTAAGATAGCACCGCCATTTATTAATAGTATCCTTATTTTTTTGTATTGGCTATCTTTTCTATACGGCCATCTTTCCCAGATTTACCCTAAATAATTTCAGTTAATATAGTCTTAGTTATTTGATAGTGTTCAAGGAATGTTTTTTGAGTTTTTTAAAAGTATATATTATGCTTAGCATTTATGGTTTCTTTTAAATAAAAGAACTACGTAGGGATGTTCGAAAAGTTTTGAGATATACGTACATTTATTTGATTTTTTCAAAATAATTTCCACCACATTGAATACACTTTTCCATTCTAACAAACCAGTTACTGAAAATAACTTTCCACTTTTCATTTGAAATTTTAGCGCATATTTTATCCCAGGCCTCCAGTAGCGCGTCTTCAGTTTTAAACTTTTGTCCTTTCAGTTGGCTCTTGACAAAAGTAAACAACTCAAAGTCACACGCCGCCAAGTCGGGGCTATAAGGCGGATGTTCCAAAGTCTCAAGCCTGCATCTGTCAAAAATTGACTGGTAAGTTCAGCTCGATGAGGTGTGGCATTGTCATGATGAAGGTACCAGCTAGAGAGTTGCGAGTTTGGGCGAATCACTCTTAACTTTTCTATAAGTTTTGAAAGGCATACTGTAGTGTACCAGAGAGCATTTACGGTCTTCTGTTCTCGGAGCACAACACGTTCAATTATTCCTCTTGAACCAAAGAAAACAACTATCATTATTTTTTTACAGATCTTGGATTTGCGAACTTCGGTCGGAGTTTCTTCACCTTCGAGAACCCATATCTTATTGTGTTGTTTAGTTGGGACGTCGTAATCATAAAGATAAGTTTCATCTCCCGTGACGATCGACACTATGTCTTTAGATTTACCCTCCTGGAATTTGGACATCATTTTTTACACCAATTAACTCTTTGTGTCTGCTGCTCGGGAGTTAACTTGTGTGGAACCAAAAGAGTACAAATTTTTCTAAAAACCCAAGTGCTCATGTATGATCGTGTGTAATGTTGCTAAACTAATGTTCAATGTCTCTTCTAACTGTCGATAGGTTATTCGTCGGTTTGTTTCTATAGCTTTTTGGACGGCAGATATGTTTTCTGGGGTAACTACTTCACACGGTCGACCTGAGCGTGAGGCGTCTTCAAGCGAAAACGAGCCCCGCTGAAATTGTTTGTACCATCTATATATGGTCGCACGAGATGGACAGTCATTACCAAGTATAGGGTTCATTTCTTCTAAACACTGTTCTTGAGATAACCCACGTAAAAAGTTGCTTTTTAAAATTGCACGGCACTCGATAGTCGTCCACGATGCCATTGCGCTAAAATCGCTGGACACGAACTGGCGCAAAACTGATAGTTTACTAATAACTATGTAGGACTACGACATGTCATGACATGTACAAACAAAAAACATCAATGTTACTTTCCTGCACCATTTAGTTACAAAGTATCTCAAAACTTACTGAACACCCTCAAAGACAATTGTAGTTTCAATATAGACATTCAGAACAATGCTAAATTTTGGTCATCAGCTTGAACGCTCGCTTCGTGGAATTTTTGAAGCGGGTATCCATCGAGTACACACGTAAACAGGACGTATAATTTGCCGCTTCATAAATTCAGCAAGCCGTCAACTGATGACCAAAAATTTAGCATTGTTCTGGAAGTCTATAGTGAAACTACAATTGTCTTTGGTAAAAGCAAATATTTTAATTATTACTACTTTAATTTTAAGTTGAATGCCTAATTTATAATATTTGCCTTTGTATGGAGCCCTGTTCCTTGAAAGGCCGTTTGGAAGAGCTTAAGAAAAGTAAAATTTAATAAATGATAATTACATATTAAAGAAAAAAAAGTAAGTTTTCTGTTACACAATACAACAAAGCATTAATAAATATTTCGTTTCTTTTTAATTTATTCCCTTAATAAACTAGGAATAACTGTTGATTCGTTAAGGTGGCCTTTCATGGTCCACCCAACTTAGATCGTAGGTATGCGGTTTTGTTTTTATGTGTTTGTCGAGCATAAAAGACATGTTTCTTTGAAATTTGGATTAATAAACTGTTTGAATACATATTTTTAGGCGTACGGTTCGTGTGTGTCAAATATCTGGTTTTTTATATTGTTTTCATAAAGTTTAAATTAACATGACCAAGTTACATAAATGTAAAATTTCTACCAACACAAACCGTTTGTCAATACTCATGTAGACGTCTCACAGTGCAGCGAGCTTATGGAACTGTTGGACAAAATTATGATATCGAAAACTAATAAAGATAAACAAATCTAATGTTGAATTTTTGTAAAGATATTTATAGTGGTAATATAATTTACAGGGTGTTGCATTTAAAAGATCATACGTTTGGCCCTAACTTGTACATCACAGGAGATAATAAAAAATTGATATTTGATTAAAAACTAAAAATTAACCCAACAACCTGGCATTTCTGTAAAATTTATAGAAGAGAAAAAAACGTTAAGAGATGCAAATTTATAATTGGACTTCAGGTAGTATTTATATTTACTATATACTAACACTGTGAATAAGTTTTTAATTAACGAGTTGTACCAATTACTTCTAGATTTTATCAGGATCTTATATATGTTATAAACATTTATAATAGCTCTGTTACAACTTTGTTTCCTTTACCGTATTGCAGAAACCCAAAGTTTAAAACAGACACCAAAGTTAATTCTTGCAAAGTAAAAATGATGTGTTTTTAAAAGTGTGACTCTAAGTATAATAGTCCTAATCTTCATTAAATTTGCTATAAAGTAGCAAAAATTGCAAATATACTTTTTCGTACTTTTTTATAGCTTAGTGAAACTTCTAAGACAAAACTTTATTTACAAAAGAACCTATGAGGAAATGTAGTAATAAATATCCTGTTTAATGTTCCATATTTAGTCAAGAATATATGACGTTTTCCATTACGGGCACCTGGTGATTTTTAATCTGTTCAAATTTTCTTTACAAGCTGTCGGCACGTAATAAAGTTTGCACCGATGGAAACACGCTAACAAGAACTAATGATTTTATAAAAGCACTAGCATGTTGCATATTCCTGGACCATATACATTAACATTGGAAATGTTTTTCTTTAAAACTTAAGTGTCACAAGTTTTTATTAACAATTTGGTAAAAACAACTTCAAATACCTCATTAAATAAGGTTTCTATACAGGGTGATTTCTAAATTGATACTTTTCTCAATATGCTAGTAAATAAGCCTTTTTTCAAATAAAAGTATGACCAAAAATGTTTCGTTTTCTAGATACAAGGTGTTAAAGTTTAAAGAAAAAAATGGTATTTTATCTATCGTTCCTACAACTTCCGATATTTTAACTAAATTTGGTACAGGTCTTTTGGCCATTACATTAAATTTTTGCTGCAACTTAAAAAAAATCTTTTAGTGGTGTTTAAACAAGATTTTTATGGAATTTTTCTCAAGAAAAAATATTACGTCTCTGCTTTTTCTTCGAATAAATATTATTTTTAAAATACTTATTTACTTTTTAGTAAATTTGGTATCCTAATATTTTTAGTACGGCCACAAAATAACTAGCTAGTTAGTTGTACGGTTTTCTGCTATTTTACAGGGTTTTAAAGGTATTGATGCTCCATATTTTAAATACTCTTTTAAATAAAACATGAGTAACTTCATATCAAAATATTTCGTTTTTTAAAAGATCGTACTTGCGAGAACGAGGTGAAAAGGGGTGTTGGAACCGAGGTAAATGACCAAAACGAGTTAATGAAACTGAACATCACATGTAAGTAAGTAAAAAATTTTATCCTCATATTTTAAGAGAATATGAAAGTATAAAAATGCATAACATAAATCTTAAGAAAAAACAGACACTAACGTGTATCATGCTAAATATGGAAAGCATTTAACGGCGTGCGATTCTATTTATGAATGGATAAGAAGTAATTCAAAGTGGTTTCGGGTACGATCGAAGACCAAAGAGGTTAACTGGCCGTTTAGAGCAGACGTTCTATATGGCGCTTTAGGGTCGAACGGTCAAGCGGCTAGGCTGCCTCTATACAGTGGCGTGCTCAGCTGCTGGTAGTAAGGAAATTTTTAATGGTGATCTTACTCTACCTGACGGCCGTGCCGGCGAAAGCAGCTGATCGAGAAGTGTTTGTTTCTTTGTGGTTAGCGTCTGTATATTTTTGTTTATGTTTTTATTTTTTTCGAGAATTTGTATTACTATCTTTTTAATATTAGAAGAAAGCCTCATACTGTGTTGTAACTTAACGTTAGTGAGATGATTTTCGCCACCTTGGCCGCACTGCCAAGGCCCCAGTGGCAAAGGTGGCTCTTTACTGTCGCTGACAATAAATATATGTCACTTGCAAACCAATAGCAGTTTTAGAATGACATCATAATATATATCACACGAGTGTTGTAAAGTACTTTGTAATTTCGACCCTCTCTGGAATATTGTTCTTATGTCTGGGGACTGACGTCCTCCATAGCCCTCAGCTTTCTTGATTCCATTCAAAGAAGGACTGTTCGCCTAATTAATGATGCTTTACTTACTAAAAACTCTCTTCTCTTGTCCCTTGCCAGGTTGTAGGTGATTTTTCGCTCTTTTATAGATACTTTTACAGCTTCTGCTCCAAGGAATTATCCAGTAGTCCCTCCACTTGTAACTCCCAACATAGAAACTTGTGGTGCTGCACGTATGCATCACTATACGGTCCAATTGGACAGACCCCGAACTTCTCACTTTGTTTGCTTTTTATCCCTAAAGTTTCGAGTCAGCGGAGTCTATCCTTCTCCCTCCAAATCATTAAGTTTTCAAGTCTCGTGTTAATAAACTTCCTCTTACCTCGACACCCACGGTATGTTAGTATTTAGGCTTTTTAAAAAAAGTATTTTCCAAAGATAAAAAAAATAATCATAAAAAAAATTGGTCAGAAAAACAAAATCCGCATTAATTTCACTAAAAATTTTAAATGATAAAGGAAATAGCAATTAATTTTCTTGTTTAAAATTCCTTAAACAAAAATAACAACGTCCTAATTACACTTTTCGTATTTACACAAAGACCATAAGGCATTTCTCCGAGGAAATAGGGTCTTGGTGCACAAAAAGATATTTCAAAACAGATAATTTTTATACACAAAAAGAGGTCCCAGCAGTTATACTTTTATAGCTTTTAAAATTGCTTGCCAACCCTTAGCAAAATATAAAGTTGTGCTTTTATTTTAAAATTTAGTAAATTTATTGTTTGCTATTTCTTCTTAAGCAGATATTGTCTTAGGTGACATTTTAAAATATCCATAATGTACAGGGTGTCCGGATTTGGTTTAATTGCAGGGTATCTTGGTTATTATAGAGATAGAGACTTGCGGTTTCGCGAAGTGTTACTACTTTTTGATTAAACAAAAGATGACACTAAAAGATCTTTCATGAGCCTCTTTGTTAATGACATACAGGGCAAAATTAATTTTTACATTTTTGACCCCCTTGTATGTAAGTTGTCTTGTATAACTTACAACAAAGGAAACTGATATTAGTAGATAATATAACGTGGAATCCAGAGGTGTAGTTAGATTTTTTAAACATTTTATATTTTTCGAGATATGAACTAAACATATGATTTTCGGCGGTTTTTATAAACGTAAATAGATAAAACAGCCGGCGGTCGTTTAGCCAGTGCAAAAAATGGTTTTAAATACGCAACCGCTGGCGGTTTTGCCTGTATTTTAAGAAAAAAAACGTCGTTCTGTTCGTTTGGTGGTTTGTTATATCTACGGATAAGAAAACCGTCAAAAATTATAATTAGTTTGCTCTTACCGGCGGCTTTCAATTATTTTTTGATAAAAACCGCCGTCCGGTGGTTTTGCGTATAAAACCTAAAAATAGATATACCTAGTTAACCTAACGTATAAATAATTATTTGCTTTATTGTTTATTATTATTTTTATTAATGATCAACAAACAAAAATGAAACTGGGAGACACGCTTTGACAACTACGAAGATTTTTCGAAGCTCTTCATAGGAAAAATAAAGCCAGAAGTATTTTAGCGGCAAGAAAAAAAAATGATTGTTTCATAGAACTAAAACTAAAGTATTATCAATTCAAGTATGCATGTATTGAGGGTGGAAAAAACTTTAAAATTCTTAGGAAAAAAAAGGATTTATAAACACGGCTTATTTCTTTAAACATATTGAGATCCCCTATGGCTCAAGTGTTATGGAGCGTTGACCCGTAAGCGACAGGTTCCGAGTTCGATTCCGGGATATATAAATGACTTTTTTCTCTTTTTATATTTATTTCTTAAAAATTACACTGGGGAACAGCAAAATGTTTCCGAGACCAAAATACCAAAATCTTATTTACTTTATTATATTAATTAATAAATCTATCTGGCAAAAGTCTCAGTTGGCTCTGGTTTTATAGATTCCTGCTAAATATAATTTTATCTACCTACCCTTAATGTATGGGACAATGGGACCATACAATTAGAAGTACCTGGTTTTATTACATCAGGTGTACTTTATAAGGGTTATGAATACATGTAATAAAAATCCTATAGTGTTAGTTAGTTGAGTTTCAAGCACCAGTTGATCGAGAAGTGTTCGTATTTGAGAAATTAAAAAGTTTTTGAGTAACATGTCGCGAGTTTGTGTAAATAAGCCGGACCATTTTTGTTATATATGTGGTGAAGTGACTTTTGTGAAACAAAAACGTACTCTTAGCCCTTTAATAAAGAAGGCTTACCACTTGTATTTTGGCTGCAATTTTGGAGACCAGGATAAAAATTGGGCTCCCCATATCTGCTGCAATAAATGTGCGTCCAACATGCGAGGCTGGCTAAGTGGAACAAAGCGTAAGATGCCTTTCGCTATTCCTATGATTTGGCGTGAACCGAAAGATCACATTACCGACTGCTACTTTTGTTTGACACCTTCTATCAGAAAAGGCCTTTCCGAAAAGAAAAAGTCTGCGATAAAGTATCCAAATTTACAATCCGCCATACGCCCGGTGCCCCATAATGTCGAGTTGCCTGTACCCAATCCACCTCAGGAATATACGCTTGACTTGACTTGATGATGATGAAACGGAATCAAACGGTAGTGTGCCGGAAAATGTCGCCGGTCCATCCACTTCGCAAGATTCAGATTTTGTCTGTGAACTTCCCACTAAACAACCCCACAAAATAAGCCAAAGTGAATTAAGTGACCTTATAAGGGATTTGGAATTACCCAAGAAAAAAGCAGAGCTATTAGCCTCACGATTACAACAATGGAATTTACTTCAAGATGAAGTAAAAGTTTCAGTGTACCGAAGCCGCCAGAAAAACTTAACACCATTTTTTAATATGGAAAACAATTTGGTAGCCTGTAGGGACATTGAGGGACTAATGACAGCTTTAAATGTGGACTATGAATCAAAAGACTGGAGACTTTTCATTGATTCCTCAAAAGTAAGTCTTAAAGCTGTGTTACTCCATAATGGAAACAAGTTGCCTTCGGTACCAATTGGTCACGCAGTCCACATGAAAGAAACTTATAGTAATTTAAAACTGTTACTGGAGACTATACAGTACGAAAAATATAAATGGCAAATTTGTGGGGATTTGAAAGTTGTGGCGATTTTGCTTGGAATGCAGCTAGGTTATACCAAATACTGTTGCTTCCTCTGCGAATGGGACAGTCGAGCACGATCGGATCACTACAGAAGGAAAGTTTGGCCTCCGAGAGTGTCTCTTGAGCCAGGAAAGAAAAATGTAACCAGCGCGCCATTAGTTCCCGCAGAAAAATTTTACTACCACCACTTCATATAAAATTGGGACTCATGAAAAATTTTGTAAAGGCCATGAACAAGGAAGGTCGTGCTTTTAGTTATTTAAAAGAAAAGTTCCCTTCAATCAGTGATGCTAAAATTAAGGAGGGAATATTTGTGGGTCCCCAGATTAGGAAACTCTTCGCAGATGAGCAATTCAATTCCGTACTTGAAGGCAAGGAAAAAGACGCTTGGAATGCCTTTAAAATGGTTGCAACGAATTTTCTGGGAAACATAAAAGCTGAAAACTATAAAGACCTGGTTGCCCAACTTCTTTCTTGTTACCAAAACCTAGGGTGCAATATGTCCTTGAAAATTCATTTCTTGGATTCTCATCTGGATTACTTTCCGGAGAATTGTGGAGCTGTAAGTGACGAACACGGTGAGAGGTTCCACCAGGATATTTCAAACATGGAAAGAAGGTATCAGGGAAAATGGAACTGTGAGATGTTAGCCGACTACTGCTGGTCTATTACGAGGGATAACCCAGAGGCTGCTTACAAAAGGCAGGCTAAGAAGCGTAAACTGAATGACTAAACTTTTAATTTAATGGTAAAAATGTGCTATTAAATTGCTTTTGTTGAATCAACAATATTATTGTTATTTGTATTTTGTATGTTCACTGTATATACCTATGAATTAAAATTTTGTAAAAAATAATGCTGATTTTTTTTTGCTAGCCAACTAAAATCTTTAATAGATATTTTTTAGTTACTTGGGTGTAGTTGAATCTAAAAAACTTGGGTTTGTTCAGGAAACAAAAGAAAAGTTGAAATTTGTTCCCCAGTGTTATTTATAAAATTTTTTTAATTTTCATTTTTTATTGTTCATAATTTAATTATTAAGAACAGTCACCAAAAACTTTGAGAATGCTGCATGTAAATGTATGCTCATTACGATCCAAAATAGGAGAACTGGAAGCAAGCATCGCAGATCAAAACATTGAAGTAATCTGTATAAGGGAGCACTGGTTAAAAAGAAGAAGCCTCAAGTCTCCATATAGAAGGCTACAAACTAGCAAGTTTTTCGGCTAGAAAACAATACATGGGAGGTGGAACATTAATTTTAATAAGAAATACCTTAAATTTTAATACTGTAGATATTTGTATAGATTTTAATATAGAAAAGTGTTTTGAATGTTGTTGTATATTTTTAAAAGATTTTAATCTTAACATTTTATCAGTTTATCGCGCCCCCTGGGTAGTTTTGACACCTTTTTAGATTCTCTAGATGGCATATTAACTAAGATTACTATTGGCAAAAAACCATTGTTGCAGGTGATCTTAATATAAAGTTTAACACTAATGATACAAATGTCAAAAAATGAATGATATGGTGAATGGTTTTAATCTGATTCAGACTATACACCAGCCTACACGAGGAGATAATATTTTGGACAATATCTTCGTGGATGCTGGGGTTCAAATCAAATCAAATCAAATTAGTTTATTGGTGTCAACATACAAACAGTATTTACACAAGTCAAATCGATCGGGTTGGTCTTTGCACTGCTGATGTGAGAGAGTTGAATTTGTCAGATCATCGAGCACAATTTGTTGGTCTTTTGGTGGATAGAACGACTGATGCCTTCACATCGGGCTCATTGACATGCCGCCCTTTAACACAAAAAGGTATGTGTACATTTTTTAATTGTGTGTCTGCTGTTGACTGGAGCTTTGTTAGTGTTGGTAACATCAATGTTGGGGAGAAGTTTAGTAGATTTATGTCTCTTTTGGAAGAGGCATACCTGAAATCTTTTCCTGAAAAACACTATTAAGTTAGATCGTCTCAGTATGAAAGGATAACATGGTTTGATGAGGAGATGAGATTTATGCGAGAACAACTAAATTTTTTAAAAGAACTAAGCCAACAATATCAAAGTCCAGAAATCTTTCGTATTCTAAAAGAATTCAAAAGGGAATATAAACTTGCAATACGGAGAGCAAAAAGTAGAACAAATGATGTAAAGATTCGGTCATCTAAAAACCCAGCTCGCTCAATGTGGGAAATTATAAATAAAAAATTAGGTCTAATTAAATCAACTACGAAACCTAAAAATATAACACCAGATGACTTTAACAATTTTTTCTCTAGCATTGCTCACACACTTGTTGGGGATATACCACCATCTGACCCAAACTTTATGGATGGTATAGGCTTTACTACTCCTGATGAACCATTCTCTTTTTCAGAAATCACTTTTAACCAGGTTAGAGATATCATAAATCACCTGAAGAACAAGAATAGCAAAGATGTGTTTGGAATGTCAGTGAGGCTTGTAAAATCCATAAAGAATATCATTATTATACCTCTCACAAAATTGATAAACCTGTGTTTTAGGGAGAATCACTTTCCTGATGTTCTTAAAGAGCATTAGTTACTCCGATTTTTAAGCAGGGTGACCCAGAATTGCCACAGAACTACAGGCCAATATCGTTGCTTCCCATTATCTCCAAAATTATTGAGAAATGCATGTCACTACAAATTGTAAACTTTCTTGAACAGAATAACTGCTTTTCAAATTCTCAATTTGGTTTTAGAAGCGACAGAAGTACTGTCCTTGCCATTTTGGATCTTGTTTCCTATATCATAGAGTCTTTTCACAAACTCGAATATGATGCAGTTCTGCTTTGTGACTTATCCAAAGCTTTCGATTGTGTAGACCATGGTATACTTATGCAAAAACTCAAAAATATAACTTCAGTAATGAAAGCATTGAGTTTCTGGGTTCATATCTGGCAAATAGGAGACAGGCTGTGAAGGTTGCTGGGGTGTTATCAGCAGAGAGTGTCATTGACATAGGCGTCCCACAAGGATCAGTGCTGGGTCCTATTCTTTTCCTTATTTATATCAATGACCTACCACCAATTAATTCAAAAGAAAAATATACACTTTTTGCTGATGACACAACAGTGTCATTTGCAGCAGAACAGTCTGGAGGGGCGCTGGCAGGGTCCATGTCTGCTGGAGTTAGAGCGGAGGAGTGGTTCTGTGCTAATCGGTTGCTTTTGAACCAGGCAAAGACTAGGAGGGTTGTGTTTTCGCTGAGAGATACTGGAGACCTGGTACAGCGGGAGGATGACTTGAAGTTTTTAGGTGTCTATTTAGACCTCAAACTCCAGTGGGGAGTACACGTAGATCAAGTGTGCAAGAAACTAAGTATGAATCTATTCGTTCTTCGAAATCTTAAAGACTGTGTATCGGCTGACACACTTAGGACAGCCTACTTTTCAATATTTCATACCCACCTCTCCTATGCTGTCTTGGCGTGGGGTCACTCCGCTGAGGCCTACCGAGTGTTTGGGCTGCAGAGGAAGGCAGTGCGGGTTCTGGCGGGGCTGGGCTTTCAGGACGACTGTAGGGAAGCGTTTAAGTCTTTAAAGATATTGACATTTCCATGCCAGTACATTCTGGAAAACCTTCTTTATATTAAACGGAATATGGGCTCTTTCCCAGTTCACGAAGATGTACACGGCCATAACACCAGACATAAGCACAATATTGTGCCTGCCTACTGGAGATTGAAAAGGTGTCAAAGCGGACCAGGGTATTGGGCAATTAAATTCTTTAATAGACTGCCTGACAACTTAAGACTGTTGCCAGAGAGAGATTTTAAAAATAGGATTAAGGACATTTTATTAAATTGTACATTTTATTCTCATGAAGAATTTATTCAACATGAATTTTAATTGTTTGTTAGGTATTGTTCTAGATGATAGTTAGTATTTAGGTGAATATATTTTTTATATCATGATGACGTATGTAAGCAATTTCTGTGATAACATGAATAAATTGAGTATTGAGTATTGAGTATTAATTTTAAGACAAATAATTTTTCACTGTTTAGGAATTTTAAATTATATATATCTAATTGCTGACTTTAATGCTGTTTTTGACGTCCTGATAAGTTATTTCTTCCCTTTCCTGCCTGACAGTATTTTTCAGTATTGTAAATTATTGGGTCCATGTGACGAAATAGTTTTGTAATGTGTCTTTTTAATTAAAGGCCCTTTGATAAATTGACAATTCAGCCACGAAACGTTAGGATAAATACAATTGTGTTTTTTTTCTATAATTTTAACACCATGTTTCTCGGAGAGAAAGGGCTTATTTTTGACGTAGAATATGTAATTAAAATTTCTTGGTTAATATTTGGACCAACCCTGTATAGAATAAAGAAGTTCTTTTTATGATTACAAATTACATGGCAATAAATGAGATTATATTAAATTTCGTATGGTAAGAAAAAATATACTTTGTAAAACTTTAATAAATTAGTTATTATTTCAAAAGTAAAAATGATATTTTTCAAATGTTCTTGCATTACACCTTTTCGAGCTAATGGTAATTTTAAATCAGTACGCACGTATAGTAACACCTATTAATTTCTCCACTGACATCCTTGATATACGTTTCTAATAAATTTATTCTCTTAGGTAATTATGACCTTAGTTTTCCATTAACGAAACCCTCATGCTTTATAAATTGCTTTCCCATGAGATTGACAATAATTCCCTGATTAAATTAAGAATGTTTATTTATTATGACTAAATACAAGTATAACAAAAACATTGCTTAAAAAGGAGAAACTATTATACAAAGTAGGTATGTAACTATGAGCGGTATACAGGGTGTTAGGAAAATATTATTTGTAACTTTAAAAGTTGATTTCTGGAATTATATAACGAATTGCGGGAGCCAAGGGGGTATTAGCATTTTTTTAATTGAAAGGGGTTATGTACCACCTCATTTTAAAGGCCATTTGATACCCTTTTAACGCTACTTTGTTTTTAAAAATCGGCCCAGCCGTTCCAGACTTACCTACAAGCCAATACTATTAAAACCGCATTGTTTGTATAGTACACTAGCGGAAAAAATTAAAGGATACAAATCTACATTTTTGACGTATTTTTAGTGGCTATATTTCGCCTAAAATAGCATTTTAAAAACTTTAAGTTTCTAATTTTAAGATCCTACAGGGTTTTTTTTTCAAGCAACGTCTACGGCGCAATCCTAATGAATACCGAAAAAAAATCTTTTGAAATTTTTTCGGTTTTTTTTTTGGTTTCAAAACTTGGAGAATTTTACTCAAACCTAACCACTATATGGATCGGATAACGGAGGGTTTTAAAATTTTAAATAAATACTTTACAATAACTGGCTATGGTTTTTGAAAAAATGTTTTTTTTTTTTATATTTTTACGGTAATTTCAAAAATGAATAAAAAATGGGCTTTTGTGGCTTTTGGCATAATCAAGCGCAAAATTAAAAATATCGAGGAAAACCAATAATGTTAAGCATGCGTTTTACGTCAATGGCCTAAAATAACTCAACAAAGTTTCGATTTAATCCATTAAGCCGTTTTTTGTTTCATTCGATCGAATTTTAAAAATGAATTAGTGATTACGATTTTGATTTTAATCATTTAAAATCAAAATCGTGATCATTCATAATGCTTAACCCAATGCAACAAAAACTTTTTGTTGCATTCGGTTAAACAATATGATCATTTAAAATCAAAATCGTGATCTTTTAATTCTTTCTAAAACATTCGATCAAATAAAGACAAAAAAACGGCCTAATGGTTATATCAACACTTTATGGATTTTTTAGGCATATTGAACTGTATAACGTACGCTTACCATTACCAGCAAAAGCCACAAAAGCCAATTTTTATTGATTTTTGAAATTAAGGTAAAAGAAAAAAATTTTTTTCAAAAACCATATTGTACAGTGTTTATTTAAAACTTTAAAACCCTTCCTCATTTTTGTGACATCAGCGGTTGCTGAGATATTGATGGTTAAAGACAAAAGGTCCTTTTTGTTCAAAGTTCAATATCTCAGCGAGAGGTGGTCATATCTGAACTTTAAAAAAAAAATTCAAACTGAAAAAACAAGTTATGCGATTCATATAGTGGTTAAGTTGGAAACTTTTTCCAAGTTTTTAGAACAAAAAAAAGAACTAAAAAAATTTCGAAAAATGTTTTTTTCGGTATTCATTTGGATTGCGCGGTAGATATTGCTTAAAAAAAATTTTCACCGTAGGATCTTAAAACTAGAAACTTTAAGCTTTAAAATGTCTCTTTTTTAAATTTTTGTACGATAATTTTTAGGCAAAATATAGCCACTGGAAAAACATGTAAAAAGTTTGGAGTTTTTTTGTATTCTTTAATTTTTTATCCTAGTGTATTTAAGGCAAACAAATGGTTGTAAGTCTGAAACGGCTGCGTTGATTTTCAAGAAACAAAGTGGCAGTAAATAAAATATTAAAGGCCCTTTAAACGAGTGCTACATAACCCCTTTTAATTTAAAAATTGCTAGTGCCTCTTTGGCTCCTGCAATTGGTTTTTGCAGTTTGGCCTCCAGTTTTGACTTCAGAATAGTGTTCAGCTGCAAAAATATGTCAGAAAATCTTTGTAGGATACCCAGCACATACCACTTTTTATTTTGTAGAACTATGTTATTCAAGAGAATTTAAGAGCGTATTCCTGAGCCAACTTTATGAAAAAGTGCATATTAACATAGGTCCGGAAATGCTTTGTTTCCAAGATACAGGGTGTTAAGGTTTAATAAGAGAATCGGGTTTTAAAAATATCTGAAATATACTTAACCGTGGTATTTGTTAAAATAGAAAGGTAATTTAGCCCTAAACTAATTTTTAATTAGTAAGACCAGTGGCAGTGTGGAATGCATCTTAGATATTATTCTTGACCAAAAATGTACGCCACTGATTCTTCTTGCATCTTTTATATTTTTCCGAATGACACATCTAAAAATATATATATTTTTTTGTTTTTTATTATTTTAACGTTGTTGCTTGCTTGGTTATCCAGAAAATAAAATTCGCCAAAATGCATATTCCTGGAGCATACAAGAAACATTAGGAATTTTTTTCTATTAATACAAATACTTAATTAGTTAATGTTTATATCCTGTGTAAGAAATTTTACTAAAAAGTTGTTTAGATTTTTTTTAAGTTTAACACCCTGTATCTTTAGAACAATAAGAATTCCTGCTTAATCACTTATGGAAAGTGGAATCGGTTATTTTTTTAAAATTTGATATGTTGTAGATCTCAACTTTCTGATTAAATGTTCTTTTAAGTATGCCCGATCGCCTTTTGTTTTAGAGTTATAGAGCCTCAGTTGAATATTTGCTAAGTTGAGATTTCGAGTACCTCCTATGATTTTAATTTATTTTCTACTTTACTAAAGCTTTTACAAAATATCTATTAATGCAAACCTTTGGGATATTATATAGAATAGTAAAATATATGGATATTTGTTTGTATAAGATGTTTCTTATAGCAGTGGCATCGGAACAAATAAAATTATTATAAAGTGGTCTAAAAAAAATAATATAAAAGAAGAACGAACGGTTAAAATTTAATATATTTTTAAAATAACAGTGTGAACACCCAGCTAAAAATATAGGTAAACACATTTTGGTTCCACAATATACAGGGTGAAAACAATAAGGTAGTCTTGGGTTATACTTTTACTATGGTTAGTTAATACTACCTACTTAAGAAAAAAAAAGAGATAAGTATAATTAACTTGTTAAAACTAATATAGCTCAAATTCAGAGGTATTCCTTAAAAAAAAATGCGTATTGTAACTCCAAATTATACAGGATTAATTATCAAGGTGTGTCTGGATTTTATTTTTGCCCTCCACTGGTTTTTATGGGATCAACCTAAAATGTTTGTAAAAGGTACCTTTTTTTTTTTAATTACAGACCAAACCGTAGATACTTAGGGTCAAATTATACAGGAAGTTACAAATTCAAAGTGCATTTTTACGATGTCGGAAATAGCACGAGGTACAGGGTTACTTAAATTAAAGTAAAGTTGGACATTTTTTTAATGCTTCACTATATTCGGTTTTAAAACTTAAATACGGCATGAGCAAAAAGGTTTTGGTATATCGGCCAGTAATGGAATAACAAAAAAGCCTTTATTATGATCACCCAGGTTTTTTCCTCCAATTGCCTATGTGTTATGTTATTTCGCTGATCCGGTATACAGCCGTTTTGAGGTTATCCACAAAAAGAAACAAAATTTATTAATTCTGCCAAAAAGTTTAGCGCAAAACAATAGGATCTTACGTTTAAAAACAAACATACCAGGATTGACCACCACATTTAATTCTATAAATTTCTCCAGGAATATATTTTTTTGCTCCGGGTGGGATATCCACCCGGTCAACCTCTGAATATTTAATGATGTAAATAACTATTAAAGTACCGAGGTTTTGTAGTAGATAAAGATATTCACTTTATGTTCTAGATTTATAAAGTACTTGTCAGGAACTAATAATTTGCCACAATACCCGTGTGCTTGTGCCTCTTTGTCGCTCGTTCTGCGCTCCGCTTGCACTTCAAGCCTTAAATTGAACGCGCAAGGTAACGACGCATGGGTCAGGTTTCTGGTGCGTGGAGCCGCGTCCATCAAATTATGAGACGTTGTCACGTCAAAAATTGACCCGAGGTCAAAAGTCTACAAACGGAGTTTTTCGCGAATTTCTCGAAAACGGTGAGTTTTATCGCAAAATTTATATGTTTCATTTTCATTAAACATTTAATTTTTGTTTGGGATTTTTAAATTTTCAATATTTTGCAATATCAAAACTTTTGCTCGCTTGGCAACAGGTAGTTCTACAATTTATTATTAACAAACTATACAGATGGCGCTCTATGTACTGAAATAGTAATTTTCCCCGAAGAAGGCGTATGCAGCATGCCAACTTCTCGCTCTCCAGTCCGAGAAGTAGAAGTCAAATTTGTCTCGGCATCTTAAAAATAAAAAAATATTTTTTTTTCTTGGAAACTCCCAAAATTAATTTAAAAGTGCCTTTATAATAAAGTGGTTTATGTGTTAAGTAACACAAACTAAAATTTAAAAGGTAATATCCCTCAAAACTATACTATTTTGTTTCTTTTAAATTGACGCGGATGCCTTTAGCGCTTGCCATTTCTTTTTAAGTTAGCAAGAAAGAGTTTGCAATTTGTAGTTGTTTTAACAGTAAAATTTTAAGTAAAAGTGTATTACCTGTGATTACTAATCAAATACTTCATTATTAGAGACTTTATAACCAGATTTAGTGACTATAACCAGATTGTCACACGTAACCGTTTCTTAGTTTTTAAATGAAATAAATTTTAAATATATCACAAAATAATATTATTCCAGTTATTTTATTGAAGGGTACTCTTTAAGTAGTCTTCTGGTCCTTCGAGGGTACGTGCAAAATAAGTAATTTCCTGCACAATTAACAAGTTGTAAACAATATATACAAAATATTTTTTCCTAAATACGACCGTTTCTGAGATATAACGAGGCAAAGAATTGCAAGGGTCAAAATATGCACACGTTTCCGCGCCACCTCGGAGGTTAATGCTAAATAAGATAAAAATATAAAATGTGGGGGTTTTATAAAAAAAAATGGCAATTTTCTTTTCAATTTTTTTAAATTATTATAAAAACTGAGCCCTGTTAAACAAGAATTTTATACCAAATTAAATAATAAGGGATTATTAATAGGAAAAATTAATAATTATTTTTGGATCTGAAAACGTAATTTTTTGACAAATAAATTTTAATATGCCAAAAACGCCTAAACTTAGGTATATAATTTGATACATAAAATATGTTTAAAATCTGGTGCAGAATCCGAAAATGTAATAACATATAGGGTGTTCCATTTAGAATAAAAAAGGTGATACGCACTTTCGGTATAACAACAAATGCCAGAAAGATAATATATTTGCCATATAAAGATTATTACTTGTTTAACTTAAACTTAGTGTGAAAATTAAAAAAATGTATATTAAGCAGTTTCCAGAAATCCTTAAATAGTATACTTACCGTGAATAACCCTCTATGTGTGACGTGCTTATGCATATTATGACCCTTGCAACTTGCTTCGTTATATCTTAGAAACGGTCGTATTTAGGGAAAAATATATAAATACCTTTTTTGTAGATAATTTTATGATCTATAATTTTTGTAAAAAGTTATTTTGTGATAAAACATACCGTTTTCAAGAAATTCACGATTTTTTTCTTTTGACTTCGAGTCAATTTTTTTCCATTGGTCGGAATGTTGGAAAGTTTTAAAATTTTGTTTTTAGACATGCTTTAAACAATTTCATTTATTTTTAGCTGGATAGGAATTTTAGTAGCTTCACTCTTATGTTTAGGTCTAATTTAACCAGACTTTTGAATCACTAATATATTAATTTTTTAAAATCAATACCTTGTTCTTAAATTAAAGATATGTTCTGGTTAGTTAGTTATTGGACGATAATTATTTGGGTACACGCCAAAAATTTAATTTAAATTTACCAAAAAACCAAAAAAAAAAAATTAAAACAGGTAAAAGATAACTAAAATCGACGTTTCGGCGGCAAATCTGCCACCGTTGTCAAGATAAATTGAATACAAATATTAAAAATAAAAATTAACTATTATAATGGTTTTAAATTTTAAAATTTTTATCTTTCAAAGAGTTCTCAGAATAACAATAAAAAAAATGTAAAACCTTAGTAATAGTTAATTTTATTCTTATTATTTTTATTCAATTTATCTTAACAACCGCGGTAGACTTGCCACCGAAACGTCGATTTTTAGTTTTCTTTTTTACTTGTTTTAATTTTTTTGGTTTTTTGGTACTTTTAATTTAATTTTTTGGCATCATGTACCCAAACAATTACCATCCTATACCTTGTTCTTGTT